>CAUJRU010000263.1:548118-665879 GCA_963277665.1 Viscum album | reverse complement strand
ATTTTTCGTCTGATTTCAGGCCATTCCGACTTCGTTCGGCCCATTTGGACCCCCCTCACGCGCGTTTACGAAGCGAGCGAATCACTTAAAACATGAATATTGGGCTGTACCGCGCAAACCGCATGTCCGATTGGCGTGCCGTCTGCGCGTACACGTCAAGAATAATAATTAGAATGTTGCACGGTGTTTTCAGGTCAATCCGAGGTCGTCCTTTATGAATTTGACCGTTTGACGCCCGTTTTGGCCATTTATGACACCAGAACTGCGTTGTCGGTCACCGCGGGCACACGGCACGTCCGATAGACGTGCCCTCTGCTCGACCACTTCATAAATTACTTAACTGTATTTTTCGTCTGATTTCAGGCCATTCCGAAATCGTTCGGCCCGTTTGGACCACCCTCACGCGCGTTTACGAAGCGCGCGCATCACTTAAAACACAAATATTGAGCCGTACCATGCAAACCGCACGTCCGATTGACGTTCCGTTTGTGTGTACACATCACGAAAAATAATGAGAATGTTTCATAGTGGTTTCAGCTCAGTCCGAGGTCGTCCTCTATGAATTTGACCGTTTGACGCCCGTTTTGGCCGTTTATGACACCAGAACTGCATTGTCGGTCACCGCGGGCACAGGGCACGTCCAATTGACGTGCCGTCTGCTCGACCACTTCATAAATCACTCACCCGTATTTTTCTTCTGATTTTAGGTCATTCCAACTTCGTTCGGCCCATTTGGACCCCCCTCACGCGCGTTTACGAAGCGCGCGCATCACTTAAAATACGAATATTGAGCCGTACCGCGCAAACCGCACGTCCGATTGGCGTGCCGTCTGCGCGTACACGTCACGAATAATAATCAGAATGTTACACAGCGTTTTCAGGTCAATACGAGGTCGTCCGCTATGAATTTGACCGTTTGATGCCCGTTTTGGCCGTTAATGACACCAGAACTGCGTTGTCGGTCACCGCGGGCACACGGCACATCCGATTGACGTGCCATCTACTCGACCACTTCATCAATCACTCAACCGTATTTGTCGTCTGATTTCAGGCCATTTTGAAATTGTTCGGCCCATTTGGACCCCCCTCACGCGCGTTTACGAAGCGCGGGCATTACTTAAAACACAAATATTGAGTCGTACCGCGCAAACCGCACGTCCGATTGACATGCCATCTGTGCGTACACGTCACGAATAATAATTAGAATGTTTCACGGTGGTTTTAGCTCAATCCGGAGACGTGGTCTGGCCGACACCACTCAAAGTGTCCGTCTTTTGTTTCAAAAGGACGTCATTTTAAGTGAAAAGCATCAACTGACATACGGAAAACTGACCAAACGCATTCTGAATCTGTTGATAATTTATCCCAACAATCCATGGGTCATATGTGACGTGTACGACCCAACAAGGGATGAATCTGAGTCGCGGTTTGGTTAGGATAAGTCTAAGTGACTCTCTTTTGTTTAAAATGGACACCATTTTAAGTACATACGGAAAAACGACCAAACAGATTCCGTTTCCGTTGAAACATTAGGAGAACAATCCATGGGTCATATGTGACGTGTACGAATCATCCCCGCTTCAATCCGACATGCGGTGTGGCTGACACCACTCAAAGTGTCCGTATTTTATTTCAAAAGGACGTCATTTTAAGTGAAAGGCATCAACTGACATACGGAAGAACGACCAAACGCATTCGGATTCTATCGATACTTTAGAAAAACGATCCATTAGTCATATGTGACGTGTACAAGTCAACCTCGTCTTAATCCGAGACGCGGTGTGGCCGATACCGCTCTAACTCTGTCTCTTTTGTTTAAAATGGACATGATTATAAATGAAAAGAAAAACTGACATACGCAAAACAGACCAAACACATTCGTAAACTTTTGATAATTTATCACAACGATCCATGGGTCATATGTGACATGTTACGAGCCAACCCGGGATGAATCTGAGTCGCGGTGTGGCCAGGATTAGTCTAAGTGTCACTCTTTTGTTTAAAATGGACAACATTTTATGTACATACGGAAAACCTACCAAACGCATTCAGTTTCAATTTAAACTTTAGGAGAACGATCCATGGGTCATATGTGACGTGTACGAATCATCCCCGCCTAAATTGGAGATGCTGTGTGGTCGGCACCGCTCATAGTGTCTGTCTTTTGTTTCAATAGGACGTCATTTTAAGTGAAAAAACATCAACTGGCATACGTAAAACCGACCAAACTTATTCGGATTGTGTCGATACGTTAGGAAAATGATCCATGGGTCCTTTGAGACGTGTTATAGTCAACCCCGTCTAAATCCGAGACGCGGTGTGGCTGGTACCACTCTGACTGTGTCTCTTTTGTTTAAAATGGACACGATTATAAGTGAAATAAACAACTAACATATGAAAAACTGATCAAACGCATTCGGAATCTGTTGAAAATTTAGGACAACGATTCATGGGTCATATTTTACGTGTACGAGTCAATGACGCCTCAATCCGAGTCGCGGTTTGGCTGAGACCACTCTAAGTGTATCTCTTTTCTTTAAAATGGACTACATTTCAAATTCATACGGAAAACCAACCAAACGCATTCTGATTGTGTTAATATTTTAGCACAACAATCCATGGGTCATTTGTGATTTTTACGAGTTAACCCCGCCTCAATACGAGACGCGGTGTGGCCGACACCATTCAAAGTGTCTCTCTTTTATTTAATAAACGCTTCATTTTAAGTGAAAACAACAACTGACATACGGAAAACCGACCAAACGATTTCAGAATATGTTGATACTTTAGGACAATGATCAATGATTCATTTGTGACGTGTATGAGTTAACCTCGCCTCAATCCGAGGCACGGTGTGACCGATATCATTCTAGATGTATGTATTTTTTTTTAAATGGATATCATTTCTATTAAAAATATATGGTATATTAAAAACCAATCAAATTATGAATTGAATTCCGGATTCCACATATTATTGTCATCTAAATTTTAAAATGAATTCTAAATGAATTAAGTATGTTTATAATTATGTTATGAATTCTACTTTAATTATGGATGTGTATATTTTCAAGATGCATTATATGTGTTGGTTGGTTGGTTTTCATTATTTGTATGTGTTGGTTTGTTCTCTATATGTATGCATTATATGTGTGACAGGTACAATAATTGGATTGAAAAATGAATTGAAAACGAGGGCATAATTGGATTGAAAATTGAATTGAAACCTAGGGTGAATGCCAAAAAATCTGTTGTGCAAATTGCAAAGCAGGCTGCTGTGCAATTTGCACAGCAAAGCCCATGCCAACGGTTTGAAAACCATTGGCATATGTTCTATGTAGGTGTTTTTACCAACGGTTCCTTGAACCGTTGGTAAAAACACCCTATCCCAACGGTTTGAAACCGTTGGGATACTTTGTTGAATGTTGTTTTTACAAACGGTTCATGGAACCGTTGGGAAAGAAAATGCTCTGTTGATTTCCCAACAGGCCAAACCGTTGGGATAGGTTGATTTTTTCTAACCTATCCCAACGGTTCTGTGTAAACCGTTGGGAAAAGCCTTTCCCAACGGCTTACTTCCCAATGGTTTGCAGAACCGTTGGTATAACATATACCAACGGTTCTGCAGCCTTTCCCAACGATTTTAAACCATTGGGAAATGCTGGATTTCCAGTAGTGGAAGTACCCCAATATATTTTTTTACCCGCATCATAATTGAGTAAAATGGGGTACATCCTTATATATGTGTCTGCAGGATCATTGTCTTAGTGTCTTACACTAGGTATGGTCTCCATATACACCTTTTAACACCCATATATCAAGTCAGGCTAACCCGTGCAGCCCGTGCGGGCTTTTCCCCAACTATACACCCCTATATTCCTCCCTATAGGCCACTCCAAACCTTCTATTAGAAGTCCGAACCTAAGGTTATGCATGATTGACCAACCCATTGGGGCTATCAATGTGGATTTTGTGGCCCTTGAGGTTGGGTGATATCCAGCTGGACATTTTTTAACATGAAATAAATAATAACATAATAAATTTCACTGAATAATCAGCAATAGAATAAATAATTAATAAATATTTAAATTCATTTTAATTCCTCAATTTCAGTTTCAAAAATTTTCAATAAATATTCAATTATAAGGGAAAAATTATTAAAATCCATTTAGATATCATTATATTATATATATATTCTCTAGAAAATATGTGTTTTATAAATACTCCCACACTTTAACTATGTGTGTCCTTAAGAATTAAATCTGAAAAATGCATTAATGATAAATAACATATTTATAATATTTAAATATAAAAGCAATAATAATAATTGATATTCATTAGTAAGCCAAAATTTTCAAGTTCAACATAATATATCAATTCAATTTAATAGTTTTCAAAGAAATAATGAATCATATAATTTTACATTATTACTTTTGAAAACATTGGATATTATCCACTCATCCATTCAATAGTAACAATTAATTATTATTAAAAATGCCAAATCATGATCTACCTTACTTTTTGAATCTTTTCTCTCATCACTCATGATAAACATTCAAGTAGAGTTATTCTAATATTAGGATAACATGTTCCTAATCCATAGTCTTTAATATAACCTCTTTATCTACTTTTTAAATACCAACGGAAAATTAAATTAGGAGTAATTATCATTAAATGCATTAATGATTCTGAGGATTAAGGTTGGTATGAATTTCTGTTTTAAAATTAAGTCTCAGGGAAGAGGTTTCTATATAAAGTAAAGTGCATGATATCAAAAGTAAAATCTCATTAAAATTATTCTATTAAAATTGTGACAACTCCTAATTCCCATGAACAAATTAAATCTTATGATAAATAAATGCCTAATGAACGAAATTTTCACCCTCTTGATTTTTATTCATTTTTTAGTTTCTTCAGACTACATTTTTCATTTATTTTGTTTTTTTATTTTTTAAAATAAATTGTTGGAATAAACCTCACATTAATATCATAATAATATATGATAAAAATAATCAGTCTAGTATTGTTGTTTTTTGAGTCTTCAAAGCCATATCACATTCTTATTTTTTTTCTTTTTTTTCCAATAAGGGAAAATACAAAGTATATTAAAATTGTTAATCACTGTTATCAATACCCACAGTTAACACCACACACTTTTTTCTTATAATATAGTGCATCCATCTCGACATGAATTCCCTCACCCCCACACATCAATATTAAAATATCACGTAAAATACTATGAGGTGGGTAAGGATGAAAAAATGGATTGAAATATGGCTCATACCTAATAGTTTCAATCATAGTCTTTATAGGCAAGACACATATATATATGTAAGTCAGTCCCAAGGATAAGGTCATATCAATAAAAATGACTCAATAATTTTAATTGTCATTTTTCATATTCATTAGCTATGAAATGTTCCAATGAAATTTTTGGATGATGGCATGCCCCCAAGATAACTCATGAAATATAGTTATGATAAAATAAGAATTATTTTATCTAGAAATACTATTGAGAATGGATGAAATGATTTTGGAAAATCACTCATGGATATATAATAATAAAACATCAATTCACCTGAAATTCAAAAATTTAAAATATGAATAAAATGATTAGGGGAATTTCATTTACATGAAACAACCAATTCATTAAAATCTCCTGTCATAATTTTAATATCCATGATTCACTATAAGAATTAAATTCACCACCTTAATCATTAAATATAATTATAATTGACATATAAAACATTGAATAATATGGATTATAAGACATTAATGTATTCTCGATAACTCCTGTAAATAATAAATACAAGACATTAGAACTAAAATTCTTAATGAAATATCAACAAATGCTTTTAGGAAAAATTACAAGTAGTTTAAAAGAAAATTATTAAATGTCAACTCCCATTAAAGTGAATCTTTATACCTATTCCTCTACTATTTGGGGAGTGCTACTACCAAAACAACCTTTAACAACACTAGAATATACCTTTATTACTGCTTAAAAAGGTCTGATAATTTGTACATGGTTAAAGGCCCGAAGCTTTTATCGGTGCTAAAAAGGTATTGTTAAAAGGCCCCTCTAACAATGTTTTTTATCGCTATTAATGGAACCTTTTATTCGTGATTATTTAGATCTACTAGAGTTCGCCGTGAATAGTACTGATAAGGTCCCCATAGTTAAAGTGTATATAATTTTTCCCCATGCCTTACCCACCCCCTTAATCAGTGATTCCCAACCCAAACCCTTTATCAACACTTCTCCCACCACTTTATAAGTGTTTTAGATAATCCTACCCTCTTTCATGCACCCCTGGTTTCAGTGGGTTTTGAACCCTAGACCTCTAACACATACATCATATCCTTTTCAACTCACCCATATTGTTTAGTTTAACATTTGATGATATATAAATATATATATATATATTTTGTTAAATTTATTAATATATATATTTTTATATATATGTTTATATATATATATTTATATACTTGTTTTTATATTAATAAATATATTTTAAATGTAAATTTTTATAGTTTTTTATTAATGAAATTAAATATTTATGTGTAAATGTATAAAAAATATTTATATATTGTTATCTATTTGATTATAAAAAATGGTACATTGAAAAAAATGTTAAAATTTCAACATCATAATATCAATATGAATGTAATACGTGTGAATAAATTTAGTACCCACCAAAAAGTGAGAAATACCTCCATAAACTAGCCTAAAAAGCCATCAAATGTTTAAAAATCACACTAAACTAACAAATAACTCTTTTTTAGAGGCCTTTTTAGCCTTTTGGCCTCTAAAAAGTGTGAAAGGATTACCTGGGTTACTAAGGGAATAGATCTTATAATAGTCTTTGATTTGATTTGTGATAAATCTTCCATGGACACCTGGATAAAAATTTATGATTGTTTGTAGTGTGAATTTCATTTTTAACTTAATTTAGTTATTTTTTAATTATTTTTGTATTTTTGTGCCAGAAAATTGCCATTAAACGATTAATACTTCATTATAACTAGAAACTTATTAATTGAAAATGTTTTCAAATTATTTTAAAATCTATTTCAACTAAATATCTTATATATTATTTGTAAACCCCAATTTACCATATCTAAAACATATTTTAGAATTAATATATTATATTTATATATTTATATATTATTTTTAATGAAATATTTTTTTGAAGTATATATTTATCAACACTTTTTTATAAGCAATTGTCAAAAAGTGTTGATAAATCCCCCCTTGAACAATTATTTTTTTAGAATTGTTAAAGACCCACTTTACCGACATTAAAAAAAGAAATGTTAAAGACCCCCCTCCCCCAATAGATATTTTTTAGCAATAAAGAAGGGAGTCTTTAACAATGTTTTTATCTACCGTTGTTGAAGACCTTATGCTGGATAAAACCGGTTGTGTAGTAGTGGTGAACTTGTAACCTAGTGTTCCTTAAAGACTTAATTTATCATTAAGTCTTATAGAACATGTCATATAAAGCTAAACAATAAGGTATTGGGACTCAATGATAAAATAATTATAAGAATAAAAATTAAATTTATATAAACAATATAAAGATAAGTCTTGGTTTAATACCCCATGCGGGACTCGGATTTTATTTCCCCTAGATAGGAAGTATAAATTGATACCCATAGTCTTATGGTGGGTGGATATTCATAGTTTTTATCCACCACATGTATATTTTCCCAGCATTCACATCATCTTTGTTGGTTAGGAGTCCCTAGATAGAGTACACTAGGTCCAACCCCTTCACAATTAGTTATAGATTTCATCTTGAAGCTTGTATAAAGTATATATCGTCCTCCTTCTTGGATTATACTTTTGTGAATTCCTCCTTATTGTTGAGTTATTTCTCAATATGGACTGCATGAATTTTAATTTTAAAAGGAATGTTATAATGAATTTTTTTAGAACTAATTTGATCAAGATGAATGAAAATAGGAATCATACAATTCAATATAAGAATAATTTATCTAGGTTTTTTATAGTAAGGTAACTTGGAACTACTCGTGGTCCTCAACCAATTAATATTCAATAAAATAACTAAGTTCATTTTGTTCCTAAATAGGTTAATATTCTTCTTCATAATCCTCCTCCTCCAAGATAAAACATGGAATAGAAAGTTCTAAAAAATCAAAATTGTGAGAGTTTATACTCAATTAAGATTTAATAAAATAAAATGAGAGACATATTAAGATAAGATAAACTCTCTATCTACGTTAGACTTCTATCAGTCCTTCAGTGGTAAGTGCCTCTTGAAATAGATGTTAGTGGATAGAGGTAGATAATCAGGATTCTCTATATTATCTTCTAACACTACCACTTGGGTGGATTAGTCATATTCCATGAATTATATTGGGACATGGTCTCTATTTATTCATATTTTTAGGTGAGGATATCACTTTTAATTTCATTATCTTCTGAGTTTACCAAAATTTATCATGACATATTAATCTCTCATGTAAGCATCAGCATGTGAGTAGTCATAATAACTCTCTATATCTTAATGGTAGTCTTGGATATCTCTCTTCAAATGGTTAGGATGTTTATAATTCTCATGTTTTGCCTCAAATTCTTGGTTGAATTCATTAAAACTAAGAAAGACCAATGGAACCTCCCTTGTATAATTTAGACATTCATAGTGAGTTTGGAATTGATTTACCCTATCTATCAGTTCCCAAAATTAAATTCCTATCTAATGGCCACATGACATCTTGTTGACCAGTACTATAATATCATCATCCCTTATTTATAATAATCCCTTAGTATTATGAACCACTTTCTCTAGGTCCTACACCAGTTGGTAATTATACCATGAATTGAAAAAATATTCATTTTAAAACATCATCAAAAACTATTTCTCTAGAGAAAAACTATCTAAAATGTGAAAATAGAAAATGAAAGAAAAATATTGATGGAGTATTTATATATGGTGCCAATTTTAACAAAAACCAATCACGAGGTGTGAAAAAAGAAAATTTCAATTTTAACTAGTGCAACACAGTGGCTAGATGAGGTCTTATCTCTTTAAGAGATATATAGTTTGTTCACATACTAATTCTAATTCACCTAAGAACCACTTATTTTTGTAATTTTTTTATTTTAAAAACTATTGAATTTTTTTTGGATTTTTTAAATAAATGTTTTGAAAATGTAAAACATTACTAACATTAAAGGTAGATGAGATTATATAGATTGTACATGGACATTAGAATCGGTCTTGGGTTCATTCATTATTTTTTGTTTTTGTTATAAAATTCAGTATGATATCTCAATTATTAAATCTTATACAAGAAAGTATAATATTATATTTATTATTTATAGAAACATAATTGAATAAGAAATATAAATTCCATCTCTACATATAATCAATGTTAATCGATTACCTCAATCAATAGCTTGGCATCTTCTAGAACCCAAATCCCTCATAAGTTGTTTCATCTATTGAATGGATCAAATAAACCGTATGTATATTTTCTCCTAGAATAAGGTATTTAAAATAATTAAATAAAAGTAAATAAGTGAGTTAAAGATCCATTTAGTAGTGGAAAATCACTATACTCAGGAATGTATCTTTAATTTTCCACAAAAATAAAATGAAAAAAATTAAGGAAATTATGTGTAGAATTCTGGAAAACTCATTCCAACCCATGGACCAACCTCTGTCCAAACTCCCATTATTAAGAGTAAGAGGTCACAACGGTTTGAATAATAAGACGAGAAGAAAACTAAAATAAAAAGAATAATGATATGGATATAATTAAAAAACACATTGAAAAAAATAAATAATAACTGAAGATAGAGATATTAGGAAATAAAATAAATAGAATAATAATCATAATCATAATAATTCGGGTGGTAATGATATTTTAAAATATAATCCATGAATTACCATATAAAAATAAGACTAAACTAAAATTTAATTAAATACAAAAAAAATTGAAAAAAAAGAAACATCCTCCAACATTCACCCTTCTCCTCTCAGTTGATCCAATTGGAAGTAGATGAACCATCCTATATTTATAATAATGGAGATGTGTATTGGCCTAATTTAATTTGAATATTTTCATATAATCATCCCATATGAATTGAGATGAAAACCTTGAAAACTCCCAAATATATTGGGTTTTATAAAAAACAACATGGATACCAAGTTTCAATGGGGCCTCCTTCTCATTGCATCATGTGCATAAAATGGATATCCACATGGAAGTTTCTACATGGTGGTTAATACACAACATAATGAGTGAAGTTCCAGTGATGTGGTCCATAATAAATCCTCCTAGACAATATAATGGACAAAGGGATCTTTTATGGAATGTAGGCTATCATATCCATTCAAATGTGGATCACTGAGGTCGACCGAAGTGGGGTAGACAATTCATGATGGTCTAGACCAAGGTATTGGCCTTTCAAATTGAGTTTGATATCTCTAATGAATAATCCATGGTTGTTACATTGTGTTATAGATAGTAGTGGTTGAGGGAGAAGAAGGTAGATGATGGTGAGTGGCGGCTGGTTCTATCCGACCATTAGTGAGAAGATGTGTTATGAAGGAGACCTAATTTGGTACATATGAACATTGACCCACTTACTCATTGGCCCAAACATAATTTATTTCTTCCTTATATATGAGTTCACATATTATATGGATCAAAATCCTTCTCTAAGGATGGGATCTCTGTACACCATTACACAAACCTATATCGGGGCACACAGACCTACGCAACCCATGTGGGCATAGGCGCAACTATACAACCATGAGTTACTTCCCACATGCCACTCCAAACCTACTACTATTTAGATCTCCATCGGGTACTACAAGGGTGTTCATCACATTAGGGATATATTTTTTTCTTTTAGGGACCTTTAATATAAGGGATAATCATATTTCCATTTCCTTACCTAAAATTAATTAAACACATAATATATTCCAAAATATGGTTTTCAATAAAAATAAATCAATAAAAATGAAAATTTAAATAAATTATAATCCCTCAAGGGAGATTTTACAAATTCATAATAAATAATCAATTATAACAAAATATTGATTAAAACCCATTTAAATATCTCTACAAACTCTTTATATTTTTCTTAAAAATATGTATCTATTAATACTCACATAGAATTAGAGGAATATGAACTAGTTAAGATGGTTATAATTGAATAAAGATTATGATTTATCAATAAATTACCACCCTGGGAAGGAGAAAAAGGTGGGTAATTATTTGGTTTGAAAGGATCATGCTAGCCTATTTATTATGAGGATCACAAAAGATCCAATATTTTTATTTTTTTCAAAGGTTGGATCTAGGATATTAATGAAAGGTGGAGACATATTAGCTTTCTCTAATGAGTTTTAAACTATATATCCATGTAATTACTCTAGAAGCGTAGAAGGTCGATGTTAACATGTAGAATAAGGTGAGAAATGTTCCCAAGTTTAACCTTGACAATGATTGAATGATAAAGTTCAGGAACTATGAATGTTTCTCCCATATTAATTTTAATGAAGGAGAATTTATAGGAACCTGAAGTTCTTCATTCCCTATTCATCTTGTAATTACAAATATTTAATGAGATTTTAAATAGTATTTATAGTGGGATAACCAGAAGAGAGATATTGTTGAATATATATCTTTTATCTTTTTATTTCTACATGTTAAGGTTGGGAGACCAAACTATAAGGGGATTTTACAACCATTAACCATACCAAAATTGAAATGGGAAAACATCAACACGTATTTTGTCATCAAACTCCCCAAAACATTTTAATTCCATAAAACTATTTGGGATATATTCAATTACCTTACAAATTCTCAAAACCTAATTTATATAAGAGATTATATATCTCTTGAATATATAATTAGGATATATATTTTGGGAGTGGCAAGGAATCACGGAGCACCATATATTATTGTATATTATTGGGATATGAGGTTTACCTGGAAGTTCTGATGAAGTCTTCAAAAGGATCTAGATATAGAGTTAATTTTAATTAAAACATATCATACTCAAAAAAAATGGTCCGAATAGGTGGAAAATTGAAACATTATAGGATATAATGGGATTTTTTTATGGATTTAAAAGGTTTTTAGGGTCAAAACCTTTCTCAATTTACGTTTTAATACAATAATATCTTTTACTAAATCTTTCAGATGGAACCTTATGAATCCATCGGTGGAATGAAGTGTAGAATTTGAACCTATTGAGATAAATTTGAGGAAAGAGAGCTATTGGGATCAATGATGGTTGAGTAAATGGTAGATAAAGTTAATGTTATTCAATAAAACATCAAGGTTTTGTTGATTCGATATAAAATATATATATAGATAATCATTTGTGTGATCAATATTTTGATTTTTGTGACTAGGTGTCTCTAAGAATAAATCAACTGAATATGGTTATAATATTTGGGAATAAAGGATGTATGATCTTTAGTTATATTGACCCCTTTGAGATTTTTGATTGATTAAAGATAGTACCTTATTACGTGGCACTCGGACCAAACCTCTCTCAAGTTCACAATGTGTTCCAAGTTTCTCCCCTGAGGAAGTACGTAATAGAACCTTCCCATATATTCAACATGTATGACATACCAACAGAGAAATGTTTTTATAATCGGTAAAACTAATAGAGATTCTATACTATATTTATAATGTTATAGTAAAAAAGATAACTCCTAAGTTCAATGTTTTTTTTGTGAAACCACCCATTTGAAGAAGTTATATGGGAAATTTTGGATACAATGAGGTATAAGTATCTTTATTTGTATGTATCAGAATGAAAATTTTCAAGCATGAAATTAATTTTATGGGGGATAGAATGTTACAACTTGAGATTTTATGAAATATGTTTTCCAATAATTTTAATTACATTGATTTCTTGAATTAAACATAACACTGAGTTTTAACAAACTGTACTATTCTATTAATATTAGTATTAAAAAAATGTGCATTATAACCTAGCCATTAAACTTAGTTATATAATATGAATATGAAAATTAAAAATTAACTATAACGGTTCTACATTAAGATAATAAATCGATAAATAAGTACATAATTTTGAGTAAAGGTTTTATATTATTAGAAAATACATTTCTTCCCACAAAATGATATTCATTAATTTTAGAGAACAAAAAATAACATTATTTTTTCAAATTTTACAAAAATATTCTAAAGAAATTAAATATATTCTTCCAATAAAAAATTAAAATATATATTAGGATGAATTATTTATAATTATATTAAAAAATAACTTTATCAATGAATAATTAAAAATACATATATTTTCTAAATTCAGTTGTCGCATTTAAAATATTTACAAAGATAAATAGTGTTTTAAAATTTTTAAAAAGAAAAATTAGTTAAATTATATTGTTAGTAAAATAATTTTTTTTATTTTAATCCATTTTCTATTGAATTTTAATACAAAAAAAAATATTTATTCTTTTGAAATAATTTTCTTTGGAGAACTATTTTTTTATTTTTATTGGGGGTTTAATTTTATATTTAAAATTTCCCAATTATATGTATTAAATTTGTATAAATGTATTAAATATATGGAATAATTTTTTTAAATATTATATATTATGTTTTAGTTAACTTTTTACATAATGAATAGTAAAAAGAGTAAAAATTAATTAGCAAAGTTTAGGTTAAAACAGGTTTAGAAGGGGTCAAACTAAAAAAATGATTTTTAAAATTAGGTAAGAACTTAATCAGTTCAAATTTTTTTATCATAGTTAGAAATTATATTATCGAATGTTCTCTAATGATGCATTTTATATCCTATTTTCATGGGTAAAACGTTGGTATAACCTTTTCTATTAAAAATTCAACGTGTGCCTTCTTCCCCACATATAAAATAAAACCCCCTCTCCTATCTTCTTCACAACTAATAATCATTTTGGATTAGAAAATACATTCAAAACTATATTACTTAATTCCCCAACCATGTACTAAAGGTATTATATTTATCAAGAAACCCTCATATGTCGGATTTAGGAATAAACCTAAAGAGGTCCTCTAAGGAAGAGGTATCATTCTTAACTATGCATCATTATTTTAAATATTATTATATCCAATTAAAATATTATTTAAATATGATGATATAATAAAATAATTATTTATCATATAACAAGATGTTATTATGTTAAAATAATAAATTATATCTATCACATCATTCATCTAATTGTAAATGAAACCATTTATCATGTGTGTAGCAGATTGCCTTCACACGAATAGATGATGATTATTTTCCATCACTGTATCTAACAGATTGATATAATTATTAATTTAAACAATATAAATGGTATTTATGACATAAAAATATTTGTTGAATTAAAATATCAAATCTAACTCAATAACTTTCAATCAGTTGGAAGAAAATAACATCACTCATGTGTACGACAAACTACACCCTCGTGGACCAATGTGAAGAATTTGTTATTTCTATTTTACTATTATAGTAATAAGAATATATTTATAAAATTTATGTGTCATACATGATATAATATTTATTCAATAATGGTTAATTATAATTTAATTTTAATTTTTTCTATTCGTTTAATAAATGGAAACAATGTTCTTGCATATGTACGACCTACCATCTCCATGAATGGTGTTATCCATTTTTTCTTCTCAAACATTTATGGGTGAATCTAAGTAATTTTATAATGAATATATATAATATATATCATGTTTGAATTTATTTAGGTTATTTATAAATGAAAAATGTAAAATGACTAAATATATTGATCTAAAATAAACATTTAAAACGACACAGTTAACACGAGGATGAGTGATTTTAATAATGAACTGTGAATATTGATGATGAAAGGTTAATATTAAATAATAATTGGTGTTATATAAATGCGTATGTTTTTAAAATATATTTATAAAGAATCGATATTTTTTAAATAGGATGTTGTAATATGTATGAACAAATTGGAGACTAACGGTAATGGATTTGTTTCTCAAACTGTCATTTTTGGGGGAATTTATTATGTTATACACTTATATTAATTTATGAAGTGTATATACCAAAACATTGACATGTTATATAATGAATTTTATTCTTATAATGATATTTAATGTTTCAATTAATTTTATTCTTTCATGGGGATTACAATTCAAATGTTACCAAATTTAGTAATAGATTTCCATCTCACATTTATTTATCTGATACACATGTTAAATTCACCACTATTATCCGTTAAGTTGTGTAAATACTACCCATGAAAGAATTTTATGATTATTATTATGAATGTCATGGGATTTTAGATAACCATCTATGAATATTTAATTCCCAGGGATGTTGATTAAAAAGTTACGAAATGGGTAAGTCTTTTATATAAAAATCACATTGTTTTTCATCATTTTTTATTATTATTCTTGAGATGATGAAATCTTATCATTTAACTATAAATAAAATCATGAATTTTATTCTCCTATAGTTATATCTATATGTTATATCTTTTTATTTCATTTTCCTCTCTATATTTACTCAATAGTCAAACACAAAATTATTAAGGAAATCAACTTCATGCATCTATTTGATCGAAACACCATTTTCTTACATTTCAATGAAATTTTGAAAAAAAATGATCGGTCGTTTAGAAAACCGTAGGTAAATGTTATTTAGAATAACATTTATTGGCGGGTATTTAGCATCATTTTTAAAAATTGATCCTAAATGTTTTTAAAATATTATTTAATAACATTTTTTAAAAATTATTCAAAAAAAGTTCATTATTTACGGTATTTTTTAACAAAATATGCCCTGTAATTTTTGCTGTTTTTTAAAACACATTGAATTAAAAAGAAAAAAAGAAAATAGAAATTTATTTATTAATGATTACTTGTTAATTATTATTATCACTCATATATTATTTATTATTTATTATTTTAATTAATTATAATGTGTTAATTAATAAATTATCACAATTATTAGTTATTAATAACATGAAACATAAAACATATCTACAAAAAAAATAAAAAGAAGGATTTGGTATAAAATGACCAAAATATTCGATCTGGGAATCTATTTTATCTCCACAACATATCAAATTAAATAATATGAAATGAGATTAAACAACATGAGATTTAAATTATCTAATAATCAAAGGAAGAAAATATATTATATTTTCAAAAAAGACAGAAATCAAACGTGAACATCAAATGACCATAACTTTTTATCCTGGTGTCCATTTGGGGTTTACCACATATCAAATAAAATCCTATTATAATATATATGGAATTGATGTTCCTAAATTGAGGTTCAATATCTTTTTTTAGTTTTTAACCATAGAAAGGCTTAGAAGGCCTCCAAAATTGAGCTTTTTGTCACCAACCCCAATTTCATAAAATTCTAAAATACAAAACATCTAATTCCGGTGTCCCTTTGGACTGTACCACATATCATATGGAATCTCATTTCACAATATGTGATTTGACTAGTTTTGATAATAAAACGGACTCCCATATTGGATGTTATGGACATTTCAAGTCTTTTTAAGGGTTTTAGGGTTTTTAAAGATTTTTAACATTTTTATGTGTTTTAAGGGTACCATAATTTTATATTTATTATTGATTTATTATTTATTGATTGATTGATTTATTTATTATTAATTATTATTATTTACTTTTTATTATTTATTTACTAATTATTAATTGCTAATTAGTAATTAGTAAATAGTAAATATTATTTGATTATAATTAATTAAAAATTAATTATTAATTATTAATTACTATTTGCAATTCATAATTTTTTATTAATTATTGATTATTTAATATTGATTATTTAATTGTTATATTTTCAAAATTTTATTATCTTATTATTTTATTCTCATAATTTTATTATTTATTTATATATTATGATTATTTATTTATTATTGATATATTATTAATTTATATAATATTGATTTATTATTTATTTATTATTTATTATTTATTACTTATTTATCATTTATTATTCATTTTTTATTTTTTATTGTGTTATTATTTTATTTTCAAAATTTTATAATTTTATTATTTTATATTCATAATTTTATTATTTATTTATTTAGTTTCATTTATTATTATGTATAATTTATTTATTTATTAATTATTGTTTATTTATTTATTATTAGTTTATTATTTATTTATTTATTTATTATTTATTTATTATTTTATATTTATATATTATATATTATTTATATCTATTTTTTATATATTGTTTATTTCAATTAAAATATTTAATTATATTAAATTATGTTCATTCACCACAATAATATATAACTGGAGTGGTAATGTCTTTGGAGAATATGTATGTGGTAAGGGGTTCAAATCTCACCCAACACTGAATTTCTATATATGGCACATGCATGTATATTTGCAAGTGCATGTGCATGGTAATAAATAGTAATATTTAAATTATAAACAATAAATTAATAATACATAACAAATTAAAAATTGATAAATAATAAATAAATAATAAAATTATGTACATAAAATAATAGAACAATAAGATAGAATAATAATAAAACTAAAAAATAGTAAAATAATAAAAAACTAAAATAATAAAATAATAAAATAAATTACAAAAAAAAATTTAAAAAAATATAACAATATTAAAAATAGTTAAAACGAATGACTTCCTCTAAATCGTTCTACAAAAATTTAGAAAAACTGCCATTAGTTGATTGCTAATGAACGATCTAGCAGATGTTTTTCATCATATTCAATATAAAATTCAATAATGTTTTTAATATTCTCCAATGACGGTTTAATGAAATTTTTACCCATTTTTTAATTTTGATAAAATGTATTGAATGGAATCTTGTTTTCATTTTTCAAATGAGGCACTTTGGTATTTTTTTCAAAAATGTTAAAGGAGTACTTGTTTTAATTTTTATGACATAAATGATATTTCTTGGCATCATGATCGATCAATAATTTAAATATCCCCATACAATATTCCATGGATATTTTCAATGATAATACTTTTTTTAATATTTGGTAAATTTTCAAATTTTAAATAAGCGATTTCAAAATTGATTGGATATTTTCCTTAATAATGTTATAATGATATTTTAATTGAAAATATTTTACTCAATTACAGAAGCCTTTGGTATTTATTATGCTCTATTGGGTATATGATCCAATGGTAGTATCTTTATTCTATATATGAATTTTTTTATTATTATGATGATATTATTATTAAAATGAATTATTTTCCCATGGGTTATACTATTGGGTATTGGTGAAATGTTTATGAAATGCAGTTTATTTTCACAAATTATTCTATAATGATATGATAGATGCTCAATGATTTTATGGAACACACACACACACACACATATATATATCATTTTGTGATATGTGGTGCCAGAAATATACACCCCTCCATTGTATTGGTTAAATTATTATATCTCATGAGATAATTATCGGAAACAAGACGATGTGCTTGATCCAAAATTTTAAATAGGCTGATGTTATTGATACACTATGGGAAAGAAGTGAGTTTTCTTAATCATTTATGGGAAATAATATATGATATCTGATTCGTTATGATATATGAAATAATAATTGATGACTTATCCACCATGATTTGAAGGTCTCAGTAGTTAAACATTACATATGAAATGGTGTCTTTGTATATGTTGGTTCCAACTTATATGACATAAAATTTTGCATCATGATTGGTTTATAATGATATCTCACTTCTATAATTTATTTTTTTGAAATAATAATATTTTAATTTTTTTATCAGGTGTGTAAACATTTTATGTAGTGTTCATGATCTAATACCCTTATGCTTATCATATGTAGTCTTGTGATAATCGAAGGA
This sequence comes from Viscum album, assembly GCA_963277665.1. Classification (NCBI taxonomy): domain Eukaryota; kingdom Viridiplantae; phylum Streptophyta; class Magnoliopsida; order Santalales; family Viscaceae; genus Viscum; species Viscum album. The sequence goes on along the minus strand of CAUJRU010000263.1, from coordinate 647,023 downwards.
TATCCTCTATGTTTACCCAAACTGAGTATATGTGCTCTCACTTTCTCATGTTTACATTCCCTAGGTTCTGAAGAAATATATAATTATGGTATGTATATAAAGTGTACTAAAAGGGATGATCATTTTGGGAGATGCTGAAGATCATTGATGAAATAAAAATATTGTAAATCTAGTATCTTAAGATAATTAACCTTTATTGTCATCGTGTGTGTATTTATAGAATGTATTGAATATTCTTCAAAAAATATATAATATTTATATATGAAAACCATAGTTTTTTATATGGAATACGCATACACATCCATTAGGAAATAAGGAGTTTCCCTTACTCCACTCGGATATACCATTACACAACTATTAAAATACTGAACTATCCTTACATAGGAATTAGGTTACCATGCACAACACATTAACAATACCACACTACCCTTATGAAGCACCAGTATACCGCTATGAAACACCCTTACATGGTTAGTAGCCTTACAAAAGACCCTTATCTAGATAATCCAACCCTTACAGAGTGCACTGACTACCCTTATGCAGTGCATAAGAACATTCATCATACCAATACATTCTTAGTGTCTTACCCTTGAACAGCCCTTATAAATTCAGGATTACCCTTATGAAACACCCCTTTATATAGGTAAAATGTTGTTACACTTATGAAATTCCCATTCTATACGTAATGGTAAAAGTTACCTTAAATATTTTGAAATTTAAATTCTAAATAATTCAATAAATTAACCCAAAAGAAGATATAAATAGTATAAATATCGACCAACACATATGAAAGTGAAAGAGGCATAAAAAAACATAAAACACATCTAAAAGAAATAATTTATATGTTATTATTCTCCCCACCCTAAATGATTTCTACCCAAAAAAATCCCATCAAGAAGACCCCATATCAAAAAGATGAGGCCATCGTTCTCTTCGTAGTTCCTCAAGCTTCTATGCCTCATGTGAATTTGAACTACATTTCTATAACAACCAAACCATAGGTATGGAGTTTCCACAAAGAAAATTTATCTTGGAAGAAATAATCTGAACAAGCTACTTCATCAGTAATGAATTATGTTCCATATCTATATCCTATGAACTAAAGACATGTGATGGATTAGAGAGATATTTTTTGATCTGTGATATGTGGAACACGTTGTGGATTAATGTCATCTATGGTAAAATAAATGGTATACCACATTAAAAATCTGTTGAAATCCTCAAATAGTCACATATGTATTAGTGATAACATTCCATAACTGTTGAACCATTAGTGACCTAACCATGGTGAAAATCTTAGAAGAACAAGGTCAGTAACTCCAAACTCCAATGACTGTTGATGACGGTCATCATATGACTTGTAATAGATCGGCACCATCACCATTCTTTGATATATTAACTGGATACCTGTATTTTTTTCCTAGGAAAAAATGGGTCATACTAGGTATGATTCACCAACCATAGACCAAAAAGTCATATATTTGCACAGTTTTCTATTCAAATACATAAAGGGTATAATCTTAATGGAAGACCAGTAGTTGTTATTATAAGAAAAGTCGACCAAACCCATATGACAACCCCAACCTCCTCCATAGTAAAAGTTATAATCATATAAAATATCTTTAAGAATTTTAATTTCCTATTCCATCTATTAATTCATTTGAGGATGGTATGTTGGGATCAATTTTACCTCGGATCCCATCACCTCCTACAGGTCCCTCTATAAATTATATGTGAACTATGGATCCCTTCCAAATATAATATTAGAAAGATGCGCATGCTTTATGAATTTTTCTTATATAAAAACATTTCCCAATTCATTAGTATTTTTGGTATAACTAATTTCTATAAAGTGATCCAATTTAGTTAATAATTCAATCACCAATCATGACATATTCTTTCATCGAGTAGTATTTGGAAACCTGACCACAAATCCCATAAATATATTTTCCCAATTCTATGTCCTCTTTGGAAGGGGATGAAGAAAACTCCAAGGCTTACGATGCTCAGCATTAACTAGTTGTTAGGTATAACAATGGGGGAAAATTATTAATGTTCTATTACATACCTAGCCATCAAATAAATCACCTCATATCAATAAACATATTTTTAGTTATAGGGTGTACTTACCCATGTGGATTATTTCAACCCCCATGAGATCCTTCCTCTAAGGAATAGGTACAAAAAACCATATTCATAAGAATATGATACTCTTTGAGGATAGAGACCATGTGATAATGGTATCCTCACCATATAAATAATCCCTAATTCCATAAAATTCATAATCAAGATATTCTTCCTAAATATACATATCAAGGTATGAAGAGTTTAACAGAACACTCCAATGGTAATCATAGTCTCATCCTCCTGAACTTATAAATGAATATGAGAAAAGGGGCCCATCAACATCAACACCTCAGAAGATTCATTTTTGACTTAGGATTGAATTTTCCTTCTTAAAGAATCAACAATTACATTCTAATAACAAATAGTTTATGCAATTTCAAAACTACAATCTTTTAGGTACTATACTTTTCATCTCCACTGATGGTTTATATATATTTGAGAGAATACATAGCTCATGATTTTATGTTCAGAGTAAATGGTAAACCATTCATTAAGATGATAATGTTTCCAACTTTTTTGAGAATACATCAAAGCTGTGAGCTCAAGATCAGGTGTGGGATAATTATCTTCATGATGGAAAAGTTGACATGAACCATATGCTACAACATGATCTCCCTACATCAGAAATTATTGTCACATTATACTCGTTGTATAACACAAGACTACATAGCCCTTACTATATTCTAGTATATTCAGAAAAAATATCCAATGTCAACCAATGCATTAAATCATCAAATAAAGCTTAGAATTTATAATCTATATAATTATTTACTCCCTCCTGAGTAAGATTGGTCATCATAGAATCCAACATAGAGATATAATTAACAAAATAGTTATAATAACCTTCCAAGTGCAAAAATATATAAACTTCAAAGTAATTTTATGGTTTATCATTGGTAATAACCACTTTCACCTTCTCTAGATCAACTGAAACAACATTTTTAGAAACTACTTCTCCTATAATTATTTCATTCAGATGTTTTGTTTTGAAAGATTGGAATAAATATTGTGACTGATCAACATATCTAGTTGTGATACTATATAGTTTATATGGTCCTCATCAGTCATAGATTCAATCAGGAGTTCATCCAAAAATACTCTATAAAGGAAACGAGGTACACAAGGAAATTCATGTTTATCAACTCCATGAACACAGTGATAGAATTATTTAGAACAACAGGCAAAACAAGGTATTAATATTGCCCATACCTTATCCAGAGGGCAATAACTAGAATTTATTACTCCTCAATCCCGAGCTGCTGATAAGCATATCAAAAAATTAATCTTTAGGAACCACTTTTCCCTTTTCAACATTCCACAAAAATCATTAATCTAAGTAAAAAAATATGATTCATAAATATGAAATTATTGATTTTTTGATATTGAAGATAATTGTGAAGGGTACCATCGTCTTTCACATAAAAAATAATGGGTTCTACCTAGGTAAAAATACTAGTTCAGATAACGCCTTTGTAAAATAGATCATTATATTGACTTTTAACACTTTATTTTCATTTACTTCTATATTGTAATAGGGAATAAAAATAGAATGTGTACCTTGTACCAAGTGTATGGAGAAGTATACCTCCCTCGTCGGTGGAAAACCCAAAAATTAATATTGGAAGACATTAGTAAACTCAATGATAATATAAGGAGGTTAACCATATAATGGTTTCCTCTCCATTTAAAAGGAAAAACATACATCCTATTCCCAAATTAAAAAATTGGAGGTCTGGCTCAACTCCACCTCAGGTACCATTCTCACTAATATATATGACTCAATCTATTATGAGTAGTAAAATAAAACAATTGATGATAACATATTATAAATTCATTATGAGTAATCAGGTAATCTATCATGATAATGACATCTAAAGGATTCATATCTAGAACAAAAAAATATCAATCCATATCAACAACTAAAAAAGTGAATGTACAAGAAGGGAATTGGAGATCGTTCACTCTCTTAATCACAATAGGAATAAAAATCTCTATAAAATAATTCATGATCTATAAAGAAATATTTAACAATTCCATGATACAAAAATATTTGAAGGAATAAGAGGAACTATTATAAAATAAAGATGTCACTAATGATGATGTAATAGTAATGTTACCACATACTATTTTAATACTTGCATTAGCTTCCATAAGAGACTCATCCACTATTCTAAAAAGCTTAATTTATGAAGCCTATGTCTAGAACCCCTTTTTTCTTGAAGTATCTGATTTTCCACAATGGAACACGATACTGATGATCCCGAACCACTAATAGAAATTGTAAAAACATGAAAACCCCACTATAGATGACTCAATCATCCCAAAGACATTTAATTATTAAGTTCCTTGGAGTCAGTATTCCTTGTGTTCCTAGGATTAATATATTTAATTTAAGGAAGAGTTAATTTACAATAAACTATATATGATTTATCAGAGTTTTTCTCCTGAGACCCACCATAATGGTTTCTACCAGGCGACCAATCCTTCATCCTATTAGCTTAATTTTTTTGTCAATGAACCATATAAAATATATGGTATTTTAGCTTATTTTTTGATACAACCATAGTTTAGAAGTGAATAATATTGGTGAAGTAGTTTTCATAATAAATCCAAGTTCTATTTCCTTTCTCTTGTTTAAGAAACTCTATTGATTTAAAAAAAATCATTGACTCTAAAGTGAAATGCTTTGTTAAAAGAACCTGGGATTATTTCAACTCAAAGACCAAATTATTCATTATCTCTACTATCATGTCCCACTGTATTATTCTAGGCCCTTCAATATTGAAAAAAATCATTTCTCCATAACAAGGACATAAATCTCCAACTACTCAATGAGATGCTCAACATTCATTTACCACTTATCCACCTCTTTATTATCATTACATCCCAAGAGGGATGGTGATTTTAGTTTTAGAAAATCCTAGTCACGATCTCTTATATCAATACTCTAGGTTAAAACATATATAACCTACTAAATAATTGGTTCTACTACATGGACCAGAGTTTGGGCTACCCCCAAAACAACCTCAATGAGGTTTTAATCAACTAGATGGGTTTTTAGACCTGGTTCATCAAAATATACATCATTAGGTATATTAAAATGTCATCTAAGGGGTATGGTACTGCAAATTATCATTAGAATAAAAGGAAAACATTTATCATGAGTTAGATATCATCAACACTATCTAGAAAAAATTAATTGGAAGATATAAAAATCAAACCAAAACATGGGAAAAGTATTCAATCAAAATAACAAATTTGCTAAAAACCATTACTATAAAAAAATAAGGTTAATTATGATTAGATATGGCCATGAAGTCACTTGTAAAATTCCCCTTATTTCCCATAAAACATACCAACAAAAAAGAAGTGGGTCTACCTACTTTGATACATATTTTTTATGAACCAAACCTCATAACCAAAAGAAAAAATACCTTAGATGTCCCTGACATGAGTCAAATAGAATTATTGATCCTATGGGATGGTGATAGGATCCATATAATCAATATGGGTAATTAAGGAATTATTTCTTCCCAATAGTTATAAAAAACATTAATTTATAATATAAGAATCACTATAATAGTCATTTTGTTAAAAACATTATTGGATAAATTTTTACACAAACACCTTGATGAAATGTATAAAAAATAGTAAATAGAATCTCACATAATAGGTGGATAAAAACTCCATAATTTTATGTGAAATAAAAATTTCCTAAAAGTCAGGTGATTTTCTTTATGAAACATCGTAGATAACCTAACTAAATGGTATATGAAAAAACCTTGACATGACATGAACTGCATTGTAGATCCTCGTAGACTAGAGGCAAGAACCATGACATCAATACGAGTAAAGAGGTAGTGATTTAACCATATGAGTTACAATATAAAGTAATAAACCATATAAAAATTATTAAAATACTCAGTAATATAAACTCCCCATTGGAACATTGTTTTTGCAAACACCGTGATGAAAAGTCTCAAAAATAGTTTGTGGAATGTCGTAGAATAGGTGGATAAAAAACACCATAATGTGTTACCAACTGCAATGGTACTACAATTTACGTATAAGAGACACCTATACGTTTTTCCTTCCCTTTTACTAGACATGGAATATGAAAATCGATAAACTTCCAAAAGGAAATTGTATGGAACGACCTCCAAGAATAATAAGTTTCAAAAAATAATTTCAGAATAAATTTATATGAAATAAACCATTTATACTTAAATGTATGTAAGACATTGAATGGAAATATTTTCATGGTTCACACCGAAAAATATATGAAGAAAAATTTCAATGGATAACAATAAAATATGTGGAAAAATATTTTCCATGAAAGAAGGAATTAATATAAAATTTTCATCAAAGGAGGAGTGGGTAATAATTTCTATAAAAATTGACATGTTTAAGAAAAATTTATAAAATTTGCATGTAAATTAATTTCTTTTCATACCCACTTGGATAAGAAACCCATAAGGTAGTTTAATAGGGATTCTCACACATCTTGGTGAGTTACGTCTTATAGTGTGCACAAAGAATATTTATAAGGATGAAAAGGAGAATATGACTAAGGTCTAATATACCCACCCTAAAGTATTTTAGTTTTACTTTTCATCACATACACATTGACATATTCAGATAATATGTCCATATCACGTGTTCTTCCCACAAAACTAACAGTTTCATATTTTCTTCAAGGTAAATCAAACAACATAAATGGATTATTTTTCTTCAATCATTCATAAATCATTTTCTGTATCAATTAATTAGGCCTCATTTTTAATTATCATGAAATGACTTTCTTTTCCAAAAAACAACCCCAAAGGGTTTTTACTATAACCTCACGACATTATTTTCAAAAACAAATAGTACTTGTTTTTAATGAAAATAAATTCCGTTAATTTTAAAAACCAATCATAAAATGGTATCTATAAAAAATAATTGTATAATTTTATTCTAAATCAAAAGGTATATCGTCCATTTTAATTTACATACAATACTAACTATAGTATTTATTTTAATTTGATAACATTTCCTGAAAATTGTTAAATTATTTCTATCAACCACTCTCCAACATTTTTAATAGACAAACTAATCAATTTCAAAAATAAAATTCTTGTATTTAAAATAAATTAAAAATCCATTTTAGTTTAAGAAATAATCAAAGGATTAAGATAATATAATTTTATTCGGAAATATATTTCCATAAATAAAATTTTTCAAAACCATAAAATGGGATATACATGAAGATATAAGAGGATTTCCTCACCACATGATCAATGGAAGTTAACAAAAAACACACTTTTATCAGACAACAGTAGATTAAATCCATATAAAATTTTCTATAGGGTGGAAGAAATGAATTAAAATAGGTTTTGGTATTTTTATGAATATTGTAGACACTATGGATCAATGAAAGAGAAACCCAATTTAAATCATTAAAAAATTTTCTATTTCAAAAAAATCCTGAATGCTAAGTTTTTAAAATTATTTAAATTAGGGGTTACAACCTTTAATGGGGTAAACATAATTAATTACCAAGTTTTACATCTTTTGAATAAACCAAAAATGTAATTAAAATTATTCTAGAAGAAGAAGAAGATTAATCTAATTTTTTTAATGTATTTTTCATTAAATGGGTGATGTGTATGTATAACATGGTTTCCCATTTCACAACCAATGGATATCAGGTAAGGGTAAGGAAATTTACCCTTATATAGGTCACTCCCTAATAATACCCTTATTCAACTCATGGATTACCATTATGAATTGTTTAGAAAATATGGGTTACCCTTACGCAAGTCTGATTTACCCTTACAAGACATGAAAAAAAATTGTCTTACACATATGTATTGCCTAGGTACCCCTAAACAATTTGATTATGTAGTGAGAGTATAAACAATTTGAAACACTATTATATTGTTGGTTAACTTATAAAAGACTATAATATATCATATAGAACCCTTACATCCTAATATTTCAAACCCAACCCTTACACTCTACACTAGGTACCCTTTCATATAACATATGTCCTTCACATGACCCTTATGTAGTTAGGGACTTACAATTACATAATACTGTATAACTCGTGTATACCATTATGCAACACCCCCAACAAATAGGTTAAAAATGATTACACGTACAAAAATATGAAGTGACATTATGAGATTTTTAGGAAATGTATCTCTTCAAATAATTTCATTTCATCGATAGCATATATTTCACATAATAGAGAATTTAAATGAAATAGGTAATAAATTTAAAATATTATGTTTCCATTACTACCAAGATGATATATTGGATAGTATGAATAGTAATAAATAAATTATAAAAAATATAATTTTTCTATATTGATAAAATAAATTAAATTTTAATCAAATTATTTGAAATAAAAATAAAATAATATTTTTAAATAAAAGATTTTTTTATCCGAAAAAAATCATTTTATGCATATAATGAAATTTATAAAATATATTTAATTAATTCATATTGGTTAAATATTTTATGGAATATTTTAAATTATTTTATTTATATTTTTTTAAACATTCAATTTTTTTCCATGTATAGGACACAATGAATCATGTTTTGTGCATAAATATATATTTTTCCTAAAAAATGATATTTTTCAAAATTTCAGCACATAATTTGAAATTAATTTCTTTAATTTATTTTTTTTGATTTAATTGTAATTAATTACATATTTATAATTAGGAGGTTTAAATTTGGAAATTAATCCCCTTTTAATTTAAGGTTAACATGAATAGTTATGTGGTTTAATTCATCAATTCAATAAAGAGTAAATCTGGAAATATGGATTAAAAATAAGTGATTACGACATAAGTTTTAATAAAAATTCTTATTGGGAGAATGAAACTAGACACTTAACCCCTAAGGTTATAAAATGAGTAATTTAATGGACCTTATTCCCGAAAATTGAATTATATTATTTAAACCAAAGGATGTGACAAAATGTCACTCTCTTAGTTTCAAATATCATTTATGTATTTATATGTGAGAAACAACTATTTATGACTGAATATTAATATTTATTATGTTTCTAATTAAATGATATTCATTATTATTATTTAATTATAATTTTTAGGATTTAAATAATTGCATTAATTACTTATAAAACATCGATGGAGTAATTATTAAATAATAGATGAATCAAATAAATTATTTTAGTAATATTAGAAGTGTTATAATTCTAGATAATTAAGGTTATAACTGAATTTTAATGATGAAAATTAAATTTTTTATATCCGTTAAAATATATTTTTTGGAATTATTACGGTTTTTTGATGTTATTAAAGTCAAAGTAACGAATAGTATCAAAAGTAATAATAATGATATTTTCTTAAAATATCATATTATTCAATTATTTAAAAAATTAAAAATATTAAATAAGAAAATTTTGGATGTTATATATCATAAAATATCAAATATTAACCATTTATACATTCATAATTATATTATAGATAAAATTATAACCTTTCAAGTGTGAAAATATGTTATCAGGGTTAATGTTAAAATAGGTTTATTATGGTGTTAAAAAAATATATTATTTTAAATAGTTATTTAAACTTTTAAATTTTATTTTCTGATGATATTTAAACCATATAATACCATATTTTTTTAATTCATGTCAATTAGGATGTTTTTGTATCTAGAATATTGATATTATATTTAAATTTATGATGAAATTATTAAAGTTTCCCTCAACTCATTTATAATAGTACACTACCTATGTCACTTCATCACTCCTCATTTATCACTCTATATCATCCATACTATGCCAAATTATCTTATAATAATCCATATACACATTACCTTGGTTTTTTTCGAAAACGATCAACCCTAGATCCCTTGAGAAGTGATTTAAAGGATTTGTTTTAAAGAAGAGGTAATCAAACTATTTGAAAACATTAATTTTTTATAATATTATTAAAATCAAACAAAACATTGATATTTATCATAAAATAATAAATTAATTAAATTAAATAATCATAAATTTTATTTCAACTATGGAAACACCATGATACACCCTTTTTTCCATGAAATAAGAAGTGAAAGTATCACTTGTGCGTACGTCTTCCTTATTATCTCCACGTAATGACAAAATTCATTATTCCTCACCATATTTTATGGATCTTAATTATGATGTTTATGATGTTTTTATATTATATTTATAAAACAATTATATTTCTTTAAATATAATATCATGTCTAACTTCTTGTCATCAAATCTTATTATGAAATGACAACGTCACTCATGTGTACGTATGGACTACCATCTCAACGACGTGATGTGATTCATTTTTCAATTACAAATAAAATGGATGGAAGTAAGGTTTTTTATGAATATTTATTATATATATTATATAATAATAACCATATAATGGGGATTTATTATTTACCTTTCTTTCATTCAATCACTTGAAAAATGGAAACATAGTTCATGCGTACATGTGACATAACATCTCCAGGAATGGTGTAATTTATTTATCTATACATAAAATTTATTAATGATTATAAATCAGTATACAATGAAAATTTATTATTTTTATAACATGATTGAAATTCTAAAAATTATTGTATTTTTTTCATTATATACGGAATGTGACTTTAGAACGGAAACACGCTTCGCAAACGAAGTAGTTATCACCCATGATAGTGATTTTAATAAAAATTGTTAATAAATGAGTGATAAGACGTTATAAATATATCATATGTGATATGAAAGATATATATTTTTGTGATTAAATGTATAATAAATCTATATTTATTATACATGAGGTTTGAACAAGAGCGATTAAAGGTGATACTCAATGTAAGGGTTTATTTCACAATCTCATCATTATTCCGGATTGTTTACGTTTATGTCTCTACTAAGGATTATATATATTACATGTGAATGTTTTATAAAAATGTTTTCAAAATTATTTCTATTATTATTATGTTATCTTTTAAAATAAATTTTTTCCATGTTTTACTTTTTACAAAATTTGTTGAAAGTAATCCTTTTAAAAAAATTCTGAATGACTATCTTTGATATTTTTCAAGGAAAAATATAGAATGAATGTTTTTAAGATATATTGTGTTATATGTTATTTCAACTATCATTAAACCATAATTATTTGAATCTTTTTATACAAGATGATATTGTAATTTTCAAAAAAAAGATTTCTATTATAATTTCATCGCTTTTGAAAAAAAAATGATTTCAAAATGGAAGGGTTATTTTCCTCAAGAATTATTCCAACTGACAATTAATAAAATTGTTTATATAAGATGACATTATTTTATGATAATTATGCTTTTTTGGGTATATTTTACAATGAAAAAATCTTTATTCTTTCTCTGAAGGGTTTATGTTTTTTGATGGAATGATGTTTTTGAAACCAGTTCCTTTTCCATGAGTTATTTTATGATGAAAGGTTTATAAAGCCCATTTAATTTTATTGGTTATGATACGATGAATGATTTATGATCATGTGTAACACATATGCATGGTTTTAATTATCATATGGATGAGATCTATTTCTCTCTCCAATCCATTTTAAGTATTATAATATCTCAAAAGGTAGTTAAGGGAAACAAGTAATCATACTTATATGTTAAGGGAAACATATAGTTGTACATGATATGTTAATGGGAAAATGTTGTTTTTCATGATGTGTTATGGTAAAAAAATTTATGTTCTTGATCAGTTAAGAGAAACATATCGATGTTGTTGATCCACTATGATAAATAATTATTGATTCCTAATCTAATAGTCTTGGTAGATAACCTTCACAAATTAATGGTTTATATACTTATGATAATGCCACACACATGTATGACATGATTTTATGGTTCGTGATTTAATTATGATGAATTATTATTCTTATGAGTTGTATATTTTTAAAAGTTAATATTTTATTCCACAAATAATTTTTATGATCTTTGTCAGATTGGGATTTAAATTTTTATGTTATGGTCAAGATCTCATTTCATTATTCTTATCTTATACTCTTTTGTGATCCTCAATTGTTATGTCTCATATTTACCCTTACTATCCATTTGAGCTCACACTTTTATTATGTTTTTGTTCCCCATGTTATGAAGTTAGTCTTTTGTAGGTTATTCTAATCTAAATTACTACGTGGGATGATAACCATTAGGGATGTTGAATATATGTCATAAATAATTAAATATATATATATATTATCACCGAAGACTCTAAAACATTATGGTTATATAATGGATATCATTTTTATATAATTAATATTCATCTAAATAGATGTAATATTTTTGTGTAAAAATATTAGGACTTTATAGTTTGTATCACAATAGCATTTAGTCAATATTTGGATATTAGGGTTATAAAACAATCATGAAAGACATGGGGATTGGTCTATATATATGATAAAATATTAATGTTTTGGTTAAAATATTGAATCACCTTGGATAAATCATAGGTTTTAGGGGAGAAGGATACATGATTTAGATATTATATAACTGATTTTTTCAAAAATATGTGGTTTTATACTATGATTTTTGTTTTTGAAACTATATTTTTTTGTTTTACATAGGGGATAGAAATAAATGTAATATTTTTAATGATAAATGTTATATACAATTTATATATTTTCAACCACATGAATGAAATGATATGATTGACAGAATGTCGAATCATTCTCTTAATCTCGAATAACATTTATAGGCTATGAATCATAATGAGTTTCCAAATAATAAAAGAAGCGAATAACACACAGTTGAATCATTCGTGAGAAAACATAGACATTATTTTTGGTAGATATTAATATCTACTAGTGGGTGAATTATTGATCAAAAAAAATGTATACAACATTATCTATTTCCCAATGAATGAGATATGAAAACGTTTTCCTTTTTATTTATCATTTCATTGGTGATGAAAATAAATGGAGGAATATTATCAAGAATACGAGGTAAGAGGAATAAATTGAATTCATGGAATTGGATGAGTTTAATGTGATTTCATTAGTATGTACTTTCTTCATATTTTATGCAGTAATATGGATAATGAATTTCATAATATGAAGAAAGTGGACGACGAATCCATTAGTAAAAATGAGTAAAAATCTTCATGGCTTCCAAGGTATTCCTCTAGTTTTATTATCAACCCTGAAAGTATAATTAATTTATTTTTTGGTGTTTCAAAACTAAGTCACTAAAAGAAATTATCTATAAGATACATTATTAGTAACGATATAATCATTAAATGAGCACTAAATGTGTAAATATAAATTGTACATCCCCATAATTACAATTTTTTTAATAAGAAAAGAAAGACCAAGACTAGTAAAAACTAAAATAAATTACATGATGGAAAGAAATTACAGCAATCTACATATGAGAAATTTGAGGAGAAATTTAAAGAGATTAATTTTAATTGAATAAGGAGGTGATTTTAATGTATAATTATGGCTCATAAATCCCATGGATTTAAAAATGTGATGAATAGGATGGTTAATACAATAGAGGAAATTAATATGCAAACTATTGAACCTCCCAAACTCCAATGCTTCAAATGAAATGAGTATGAGAATCATTCCAAATAGTGCGGGAATCTAAATGTTTTTGATGACCAAAATCAAAGACCTATTAAGTCAAAGGAAAATTGAAACATAGTGTGATAAAGACTAGAAAATTGGGTTATAAGAATGGTGTGATGAAAGGTAAACTTATCATCTACTGTAGAACATGTATTTTATTCTCTGATTATGGATCCACCAACTCTTTTATTTATAAATAATTATATAAGGGTATCACCATATTACCACAATAATTATATTTTGAGTTAGATATGAATAATTCTAATGGCACAATAGTTTCATCTCAAGTTTATTGTTCTTATCTGAATGATGTTTGTGGGAAAGTGCTTCATGAAAATCTAGTAATTATCTTTTTAATTAAATATGACTCATGGAATGGATTTATATTATTTATAAGGATCCCATATCAGTTACTATGGAATTAACGTCACATTTCATATTCTGAATTAATCAATAATTATTCATTAATGGAATGTTTAATATGGACTTCTAGTGGAAATTGAATCCATATTGTTTGTATTAATTCCTATACATGAAATTTATCTATATTTAATGGTTGGGGAGAAAGTTAATAACAAGGATTCACATTTAGTATGTGAGTTTTTGTGTGTATTTCTGAAATATTTTTTAGGTTTTCCACAAAATCATGATGTTGTGTTTTAAATATAACTCATACATGGTTCTATGAATATTTAAAAGACTCCATATAGAATAACCCAAATTGAATTATAGGATTTGAAGAATAAAATCTTTGATATTCTTGATGAGGTATTAATACACCTTTGTGAGTCACCTTAGGGTTAACCTATTTTATTTTTTAAAATGAAAAATGGGTCAATGTGTATTTTCATTGATTATCAATATCTTAACAAAATTATAATCAAGAAAAAGTATTCTATTCCACATATTGATGAATTTTTTGATCAAATACATAGATATAAATAATTTTCCCATCTTAACATTAATTCTTGATATCATCAATTGAAGGTTATGAAAGTGGATATACCAATGGTGACATTAGATGCAAGGTATAGACTTTATTAATAAATACTGATGCCTTTTGTTATTACTAATTCCCATAATATCAACATAGATATAATGAATAGTGTATTTAGAGACTATCTTTTTCAGTTTGTGGAATTATTTATAATTTATATTCATATACATTCAGTGATAAAGTGAAAGCATAACGATATTTTGATGATTTTGCTAAGGGCCATGATAAAGGAAAAGATTTTGGTAAAATTACTAGGTTCAATGTTTTACATTAGAATGATTAATTTTTGGGTCATATGATTTGAAATAAGAGTATATTAGTAGATTTTTTAAAGATAAAAGTTATTGAGAAATATACTAGACCAACCATTGTGAATGAAATCTATATTTTTCTTGGTTTTGTCGGATATTATCAACATTTTGTGAAATATTTCTCATGATTATATAATCTAATCACTATTTTTACAATGAAAGGATTTATGTTCATATGGATGGTTCATTGTGAAGATAATTTCAAGGTGTTGAAAAGAAGGATGGTTAGTAAAACTGTGGTCACACTACCTTGCAGTAGATAAGGGTTTGTGATATATTGTAATGCCTAAAAGAAGGTACTAGGATGTGTTCTCATGGAAAATGAAAAATTTATAGATTACTCCCCACACCAATTGATGGTTCATGAGAAACATTATTCAAATCATCAGTTGGAGTTAGTTATGGTAATTTTTCATTTATGATATAATGAATTTATTTATATAAAGAATGTTGTGACATAGATATGTATCTGAAAATTTTAAAGTATTTTTTCACTTAAAATTTGATTAACATTCACTAAGGAAGATGTTTAAAATTAATTAATGATTATGAATTATCAATACATTATCACCCTTGAAAAAAGAACAAGGTTAAATATGCATCGAGCTGAATGGATCATGATTGGTTATCTATGATGAGGATAATAATATAACACCCTGATATTTTATGAGAAGCATATATTTTTATTTAATATGTTATATGTAACATCGAAGTAATATTTCATTACACACAACACTATCTTGGATTGTTGTACACGCAATCACTAACTTCCATGATAGCGTGTGTTGTACGCAATACCGAGTTTCACTAAACAACGATTTCCTATTAAAATATTATATAAACTAGCCTTTATGAATGTTAATACCCACTTTTTTAAATTTTATAAATTTTATCATTCAAAATGGAATTTATTTTTGGATTTGGAATATCGAAATTATCCTCGGTTGAAATATTTTATTTTTATGAAAACATTCAATTTTTGATGAATTGTGAAAACACTAGGTTACTATTTAAAAACTGCCTTTTCAATTAAATAATTATTTACATTATTTAAATTAATTTTTGGTCAAAATTGATACATAATATCTGTATAAGTTCAATGTAATTCATTGGAGTCATTTTATAATAATTTTAGTTATTTAAAAATTTTATTGAAATATTGACCGCCTTTTACCCACCTCCGAGGAGAATTTGAAAATGTACATAAAATGTAATTTTACCACTTCTGTGAGTATAATTTCAAAATTCTGAGAGACACAGTTAATTTCAAGGGGTAAAATGTTGTTCAACATGATAAAAATAATTTTTTTTTGGAATAGTAACTTTTTACTTTTATTTACCACTGTTAAAAGTAAATATGGTAATTAAGGGTAAAAATGATATTATTATTACCCTAAAACATATCCTAATTCTATTGGATAAGTGTTATTCAACCAAAAACAATCTTAGATATAAAATATTACCCTTTAGGTCCACTTGTATTAGATTAGGACATTTATTATTATTTTATTTAAAGAAGTGTTAAAATAGCTAAAAATCAAAGATTAATAACTTAATACATTTTTAATGTAAGGTTATACATAAGATAATTTCGACTATAAATATTCATTATAAATATAAAACGATTTCCCAAGGAATGTTATTTTATTTATAATTTTTAGACATTAAATAAATTATTTTATTTATGACACATTGATGATGCAATAATTACTTTATTAATGAAATATTGACTTAATAGAAGTTATAAATACCCAGAAAAATGTAATTTGAGACATTATATGTATTCCAATAATTTTATCGGTTAATATGACATGTTAGTATTGACTTAATATACTTTATTATCTAATAATTCTGTTATGATTTTGACAATAGTCAATTACAAAATAGTTTCAAAATTGAAATATAATATTTTTTAAAACAAATATTATATTATTAATTGTTATTATATTCCTAAAAATCTATGGTTCGACCAAGTGACATAGATAATCTTCTATATATTAATAATGAACCACTTGAGGTTCGTTTTTCTTTTTATAGTATGTTTATTAACTATATAGTGTATGAAAACAAGAAGACATGGTAAAAGTTAAAATATTTATCTTAGAGTTAAATCTAAATGATAAGGATAAAATATTAAACTAAACTTGTATAAAACCTATTGGTTGAGATGATTTAGTAACATCACCACATTATCTTCAAAATAAATCAATTTTTGCTATTATAAACCGAATATGAATTTATTAAAAAATAATATTTTATGTTTTTCCAAAGGTGCCCCTATCCTCCCATATAAAAGAGCACCTCCTCCCTCGCTTCCTCACACCATTTTTAGCATTCAATATCAGAAAAATCCTGCCCATTTACCTTCTAAACTTTCCTAGAAACATACTATAGGTCCTGGTATTCTTAAAAGACCAATTTTTAGTGCCCTAAGAGGAGGTTTCAAAGAGGCGTGTCGAAGAAGAGGTAATATCTGTAACCGATTCTTTCAAATTTACTTCTTCTCCTAATTAATCTTCTTTAGTTGTTTCATTATAAAGTAATAACATAAGTATCACTAATATAATGATATGTTATTATAAATACGAAACAACCCTATTTCACTCTCTATCCATCCTACGGAAAATGAAATCATCGCGCGTGCGTACGTATGGAATACCGTCTCCACACCCTGGTGTAATCTGTTTTCCACCACCACCTTACATGGATAGGTATAGTGGTGTAAGGAATAAATATATATGATTATTTTAAGTTATATGGATTCGAAAATAGTATACATACACTTAAACAGAATTCCACAATCATGGAAATGATATTATCGCTCGTGTGTACGTACGGTGTACCATCTCCATGATGTGATGCGACTCGTTATACATGATCTCCATTGAATAAGGATTATATAAATGAAGTTAATGACTAAATATGATATATTACACTAATACCATTCATTAAATGTGGTATCTATAACCTAAAAAGAAAAATAAGAATTTAATTGACAAAACATGCATAAGAACATAAAGCAATGAAAACCCGAATAACATGTAGTAATGAAATATTACTAATAAGAAGATAAGAATATGACCATATATGATATCAGAACAATGAATATAATTATTTAATGAGTCAATGACATTATTTAAATCATTATACAGGAGGTTCTGATACGTACAACGAAAATTGGACCTAAGGTAAGGGAAAATCTCGTAAATTTCATTTTTATCCAAGATTGTTTATACTTCAGAATTTATTGGGAATATTTATCATCCACATCCAAGTTTCCTCAATATGTAAAATTATTTCTATCCTCATAAAATTGTTTAAATCCAATTTTACCAATTGGTGAATTTTTAGTAAAAGATATGAAAGGAATCCTTTGTCGTATTCAATACGAGATACTTTTTGACTTTTTCGGCCAAAGTACGAGAAGAATGTTTTTTATCTTATATGGAAATAATAGATTTTTATGATTTTATAGAGAATTATTTCAACGAATCATCCTTTAAATGTTTTCAAGTTTATTTTTAATTAACTTCTTTTAGTTAAAAATTGTATGACATGTTAAGAAAGGAAAAATGTTTTTGAAAAAGAAAGGATATTTTCCCCACGAATGGAGTTCAACGGTTTTATCAAAATTATTTTCCATGTAAGATAATATAGGTTTCTATTTCTATATCTATATATACATTGATTTGAATAAGTTATGATGGAATTATTTTTATGAAGTCCCTTTATCTTACATGGATTATGTTATGATTTCATGAAGTTTAAGAATCCCATTTTTATTACTTGGGTTATGCTATGATATATGATTTATGATTTTGTGGCACACATAATAATGGTTTCATTATGAGATATGTGAGACCTATATCTCCCTCCAATGCATTGGGTAATGATTTATATCTCATGAGATAAACATGGCTAGAACGACATGTTAATCCGGTTCAGTGATACAATACTGGAATGAGGAGTGATCTCAGTTCAGTAATGGACTTTTTCTACTATGATGGTAATGTTAATGATCCCTGACTAATATGAAATTATTTTCTATGATTATGTGTTTATGCCACAAAGTTTCATGTTTTATGTTAGGATTATTAGGATTACATTTCACTACTATGATTTATCCCATTTTATGATATTATTATCTCTTTTGCAGGTTAATATTTTCAAAATGTTATGTTCTTAAGAATATGATATGATTGATATTTCTTTTGTTTACCCTTACTAAGTATTTGGGCTCCCTCTTTTGTATGTACTCATTTCCCTTGGTCAGGAAGAAGGTTATTAAGTAGGATATGCCAAAAGGGACTCTATATATGAAGAAATAAATGGTAGAAAATGTAGATGCTTTATGAACCAGTTGTTTATGTTTCCCAGCTTCTAAAGACACTGTATATATATATATGGTCCTTTCATTGTTTTGTTATATGTTTTAATAAGTATGCTTCAATTCTAAAGTAATAACAATGTATGTCATGTATAGGTCGTTATTGTTGGTATTAGAGGAAAGGTATAGTCAACCTTCGGAAAATAGTATGTGGAAGCCTTAGTAAGAACCCTAAGGATATTTCTATGCATAGAACACAATCCTAGTGTTTTAAAAATAGCCATGAGTAACCTATGATATTACCTAAAGTGTAAAATTTTATTACTGATTATGTTGTTTTCCTGTTATAATTATTGTTTCTCATGCTATTCTTCTTGGTTTTTTTAAGAACCTGGATCTTCATTTCACGTATTTTTTCCCTTTTTCTAGAGTTTTTAAGGAAAATGAATTTTCTGGAAATTTTAGATGTACATGCCGTGTACTTTCTGAGTACATCCCATGTACTCTTCCCCGGCACGAAGCGATGTGCTGGCCGTGTCCGGGTCACACACATGGTGTGTATGGCTGAGGTGGAGGTGCTTATTTCGGAGTATGGAAAAATTGAAGTACACGTCGTGTACTCTAAAAGTACACACCGTTTAATTTATTTTTTTCACTAAACAGACCAGGCTCGCGTCTAACCTCCAAAATCATCTTCTTCTTTAGTTTTCGTCCGTCCGAAGTGACTCGAACGACCGAATCTTCAAAGAACTCCCGACCCACCGTCTGTTATCCGATTCGAGCATGGTCAGTTGCGTTGGAATCACAGCGGTGAGTTCTTCCTTCTAATTTATCCTTGTGTCTTGATTCCCCTTCATTTCGATGTTATCGTGGGATAAACATTTTGTATGTTTTCTCAGATCTAAGTCGTTCTAAGGGGAATCTTTCGTCGAGGTTCACGTATATCGATCTCCTAGGATCGAGGTAGGTGGTTTGTTCCTTTCTGTAGAAAGTTGATGAATATTATGATCAAATTCCACCAATACCCTTGAACAGGTTATTACATGTTTCTTATTTTTCCCCTGCTCCTTTCCTGTCTTTCCTGATTTCTTTAGTTGAGGTTATTTCTTGTGAGTTGTGTAATTTATTTTGTGCTCAAGTTTCCTTACCATGCTTGTTATGCCTGTTTGGCGTTTTTCCAGTTTCCATGCCTAGTTGTAGGATTTTGGATTTGTTGTTTTGTTATTGCTGTTGAGCCTTAGTTGATAGCCAAGTAGTTCTTGAGGTTTACCTGGACGATACACATGCGATGAGCTTGTTTAGTTATACTCAGGACTGTGAGAACCTTGAGTAGTAGAGCAAAGGGAGAATTGACTGAAGGCCTTCATAAGAATGTCTTTTAATTACTATGCGAGACAATAGAGGGAATTGACGTTGAATGCTTCCCCAGAGAGTCTATAGATCCACAACATGGGCCATTGGGGGTATTGACGTTTAGTGCATCCCCAGAGAGCCTTTAGCACGATATGAGACTACAGGGGGAATTGACGGTGAGTGCTTCCCCATAGAGTCTTCTTAATTACGTAGCTGAACCAGAGGGGTGAGACTGTGTGTGCCCCCATAGGATTGATAGTACTATAGGTTGAACCATAGGGGTTAGGCTGTGAGAGCTACCCAGAGGGTTACTTGTTTTATTCTTGTTGCTGGTTTCTTTCTTGTGAACATTACTTGTTAGAATTGTGCACTGTAGCTACTTGTGCTTTCCTATTTATTTCTTCTTGTTTATTTACTACCATGTATTCATTAACTGTTAGGCACAAATCATTGGGTGATTGGCTACTCGGATTGTATCTCACACCCTATTTGGGAAATTCTTTTGGGATTAAGGAGACTATGTTGCTGAAGGTATAGACAAGGGAATGTGCCCTTCTACATCAGGATCTTGACTGCACCAGGAGCTGGGAGCATGGGACTGAGCCGTTGCTCGTGATGCTGAAAAGATTACATTGTTTTCTTTTTCACTTGGTTTCAGTTGAATTCCAGCACGTTTGTTTAGTGTTTTCCTCAGATACTTATACATGCTGCATCATTTTCATCATAGCTATATATTTACATTGCTTCCGTTGTTTGGTTTCAGCTGTTATGCATATTTTTGACTACTTCCTCTATTTGATGTTGTTTTATTAGCTTGTATACCTTACCGAATGACAACATAGGTTCCCCACCGACTCACCGAGGCCCTCGCTGCTAGTCGACAGCCTCTGGCGTGCGTGGAAACGCACTTGAGGTCATGTGGAGAACTGGTTATGGGGCACCAGTGGAGGGGTTCCGGACTCGGGACGTTACAAAATGGTATCAAAGAAGTTCTTTTCTCTTGCATTACTATTATGAGACTTTAGCCAGGGATACGACAGATTTTGTACTTGAAATTAATTTGTGCTCAGGAGTAGCTAACCCCTATACAGGGAAAGGCCATATTACCTCGTTAATTACAGTTATCTGGTTATGAGATTTTATAGTTGATCTGATTTCACCTAGAGTGATTCACTTTACTTGTGCGGTTACTATTTTGATATTTCGGTTCTATTTCTTTCACAACCTGATGAGATGAGGTTATTCCATCTAATGAATCATATAGGAACTGGTAGAAATCACATGTCATGCATTCATGCCATACCATCCAGGGTGCATTAGCAATTGCATGCTGTTGTGATAGAATTTGTGTAGATTATGCATGATGTTGTGATGGATGGTTGATATATTCTATTCTGCTACGTTAGAAAACTATTGTTTTGTTCCTTGTTTAAAGTGAATGCCAAATTTTGGTTCTTGATGTGTTATGGGAATTCCCGGATCATAATTTGGCATCTTTTCCCTTGTTTTTAGTGTTTCTAGAATTCTGCGTAGTTTCTGAGCTACTGCCTAGAAAAACCCAGAATACACGACATGTACTTTTTGGATACAGGTCGTGTAGTTTTCAGGCCGTGTCACGGACCGTTTGAGAAGAACACGATGTCGTGGGAGTAACATCGGGAAGACGACATGTACGTTTGGTACATGCCGTGTAAGTTCAAGAACTGAGTACCCAGTCATGTCACTAACAAAACGGGCCAGGGAAGCATGGGAAGAACACGCCATGTCCATAGGGAACACGCCGTGTATTCTGTCCAGGTACCCGGCCGTGTCATTATCAACACGGGCCAATGTTACCTTCTTTTCCACACACCGTGTTTTTTTGGAACTCACCGTGTCGTCTTGCCCAGGTACCCCGCCGTGTCACGAAAAACACGGGATGGTGTCTCCTTCGCCTATGCATTCCGTTCTTGTTCGAAGCACGCCATGTAAGTTCCATCCATGTAGACGGTCGTGTACTCAACAACACGGACCGCCGAAATCTTGTCTAGGGCACGTCGTGTTTGTTTCGAACACGCCGTGTAGTCTCGACTTGAGTCGGACCTGGTGGGTTCTCCATGTAAGGAGACTCAGGCAGGGGAATAGATTTCATGAACACGCCGTGTGTTGGGGTCAACACGCTGTGTAGTTTGAAGTGTAAATGACTTGTAGGGAAAGATTACACTCCCATATTGGTGGTTTAAGAAGACACACCGTGTAATTTTATACAAGCCGTGTAGTCGTGTTTTGAAAACATGTGTGTTTTTCCCCTATTTCTGTTTTATAACCTTGTGTTCTAGGACCTTGTTTTACTAATCTAAGGTGTCCTTTTGATCTTTCAGAGCTATGCCTCCGAGACGTCCTCTGATAGTACCTCTGTCTTTGGGCAGTTATCAGACGCCAGGTATGACTGATCAAGGACTTCCTATCGATCCCCCTGCCGAGCCAGCTTCGGCACTGGTTGTTGAACCAGTTGTGGGCACTGATGCACAGTTCAGATAAGGTTTCATGAGGATGATGTAGGCCTTCCAGGGAGCACCGCCTCCTGACTCGTCTATTGTAGACTTGACATGGGTCTTTCAACAATAGAATCCTACCACATTCTCGGGGGAGGGAGGACCTCAGGCTCCGGAGTCATGGCTGGAATCCATGCTGACTATCTTCAAGCATCTGGAGACACCTACAGAGAGGCAGGTCATGTTCGCCACCTACATGCTCTAAGAATCCTCCAAGAGGTTGTGGGACATGATCTCACAAGCAGGTCAACTGCATGGTATGACATGGTAGGAGTTCCAGCACATGTTCTATGAATACATATAGCCAGATAACCTGAGGGCCGATTGAGCCCAGGAGATCATGAGCTTATAGTAGGGTACTCTATCTGTCAGGGAGTATTCATGTCGTTTCACTGAGCTGCATAATTTTACATCCCTTCGGGATGGGAGTGGGGTGTTCTTGATGAGGATGTTTGAGGATGGACTCAGGAAGGAGATCCACTCACAGGTGAACATCTTCCTGTTGCCTTCCATTTCTTCCTTTTTCAATCAGGCACTGATTGCAGAGTGCAATCTGAGAGACTTTGGAGCTGTGATCCAAGGAGGTTCTGCTTCCAGAGCTAGCTTTCTTTCAGATGACAGCCAAAAGCGCCGTAGGGAACCTACGCGCAGTGATTCGAGGAAGCGAGACGCATCTTCTGGCAGCCAAGTGACATGATACCAGTGTGGCCGGACAAGGCACACGAGGCCGCAGTGCTAGAGGTACCGCATGGAGTACCGATCTTGCGGCAATTTGGGTCACTTTGAGCATTTCTACAGGGATTTCTCACCAGCAGCAGGTGACCAGGGTTCTTCCATGACTCCTCGTTCAGGAGTAGCACAACCAGTTTCTCACCATTCGAGGAAATGGAGTTCTTTTGGCCGTTCGGGCCGAGGTGGAGGTCTAGGTCATGGCGGTCAGCCACCAGTTCCTCAACACCAGCATGGCGGTTCAGCTCATAGTGGTCAGCCAGGGGCGTAGGGTCGCGGTATAGGCCAGTCCTTCGCCGAGGAGCAGACTTATCAAGAGCAGGATCTCGGCCCTTCTACTGTTCGAGGTATGATTTTAGTAGCCTCAGTTTTATCTTCACCCCTTTTCGATATTGGTGCTACACATAGCTTTATCTCTGTTGTTGTTGTGGAGAGCCTTGGACTCTGCATCTTTTCTTCTGCTGACTCGTTGACACTAGACACACCTTTTGAAATGAGGACATCTAGTGTACGCCAGTGTAGAGAGTTCCCTCTCGAGGTTGCAGAGAATCGCTTCTTTTGGGATCTCTATGTCCTAGAGATGATATAATAAGATGTCATCCATAGCATTGAATGGTTGATTCCATTTCTGGCAGTCATCGACTATTATCACCGCAGAGTGAGTTTTGCTTCACCAGAGGGTGAATCTTTCCTTCATAGAGGCGAATGGGACGTTTGGGCAAGTCAGACAGGACTTGAGCATCTTGGGCTAAGAGAAGTGACGGTCCAGATTGCTAGTCCTTATCTGGATGATCAGGGGACTCCACAGTTGGACATTCCTCTAGTGGTGGATCGCTTCAATTATGTCTTTCCAGAGGACTTTTCGGGTTTGCCTCCAGAGCGTGAGGTAGACTTCTCTATTGAGATCATGTCAAGAGTGGCACTGGTGTCTATTCCTCCATATAGGATGGCCACACCTGATTTACAGGAGCTCATGAAGCAGTTGGAGGAGCTATAGGCTGAGGGTTTCATTCGACCCAATACTTCTCATTGGGGTTCTCTTATTCTGTTTGCAAAGAAGGCAGATGGTACCCTCCGACTTTGTGTTGATTATCAGAAGTTGAACCTGTTGAAAGTCAAGAACCAATATCCTTTTACGATAATTGATGACCTTTTCGATCAGCTTTGAGGAGCCTTGGTGTTCTCGAAGATCGACTTGAGGTCCGGTTAGCATCAGTTTTGTGTTAGACCATCAGATATACCTCTGACAGCCTTCAAGAGCAGGTATGGTCTATATGAGATTACAGTCATGCCGTTTGGTCTCACGAACGCGCCTGCAAATTTCATGGCACTGATGAACTGAGTGTTCCATCCTTACTTGGACTCCATTGTCGTCGTCTTCATGGATGATATCTTGGTGTACTCTCACACTCGACACGACCATGCCACACATCTTGAGATCGTTCTGAGTACACTGAGAGAGCATCGGCTTCATGCTAATCTCTCGAAGTGCCACTTCTGTATGGATCAGATTCACTTCTTGGGTCATGTCATCTCAGAGGCAGGAGTATCAGTGGACCCGTAGAAAGTGAGTGCTATAGTTTCCTGGGAGTAGCTGAAGAACTTCTTTGAGGAATGAAGTTTTCTAGGGCTGGATGGACACTACAGACACTTAATTCAGAACATTTCTCGCATAGTAGCACCTTTGACAGGACTGACCATGAATGGGGTGAGGTTCTCATGGTTAGATTCTTGTGAGTCAGCCTTTCAAGAGATGAAAGTTAGGTTGATGTCAGCACCGATACTAGTCTTGCCGGATCCAGGCAAGATCTACACTTTTTACTGTGATGCTTCAGGCATCTGGATGGGAGCTGTGGTTATGCACAGAGATGGAGTCGTTGCGTACGGGTCTCGGCAGTTGAGGCCACATTATAGGAACTACCCTATGCATGATCTGGAGTTGGAAGCTATTGTTCATGCCTTGCACTGTTAGAGACACTATATTTTGGGAGAGCACTTTGTGGTCTTCACTGACCACAAGAGTCTCATGTATATCTTCACTCAGTGTGATCTGAATCTGAGGCAGCGCAGGTGGGTCGAGTATATTTTGTCATTCGATTTCGAGCATGCCTATACGCCGTGAAAGGGAAACGCCATGGAAAACACATTGAGTAGGAGAACTCAGATTCAGGAAGTTCAGGAGGCTAGTACTGAGTGGAAACTGATGGCTCTATTTTCTGAGATACATATGGAGGTTCATGACAAACGGGGATAGACTTTTCTATCTATTGTAGCTGTTACCTCCATGCTACTTGATAGGGTACGGATGAGGTAGCTATCAGACTCAGAAGGCTTAGTCCTGTGGGAGAGTGTGTCAGGAGAGGACCCTCTTCCTGGAGGACAGTGGGTGAGGATTAGATCTTGCATTTCCAAGGACGCATATGGGTGCCAGCAGACATACGCGAGGAGCTGATGCGGATTTTTCATTCCTCTGTTTGGGAAGTTCATCCTAGCGTCACCAAGATGTATCGGGACCTTCATTTCCAATACTGGTGGCCAGGTATGAAGAAAGATGTTGCTGGTTTTGTCATGATATGTTCTACTTGTCAGCAAGTGAAAGCATAGAATCAGCGACCAGCAGGCCTTTTACAGGAGTTACCCATTCCGGAGTGGAAGTGGAATGATGATGCAATGGAATTCGTGACCGGGTTGCCGAGTTCACCCAGAGGGAACGATGCAATTTGGGTTGTCGTCGACAGACTTATGAAGGTTTACCACTTCTTGCCGATCAAGGAGACCTTTAGTGTCGATGATCTGGGATGACTTTACATCAGGGAGATCGTTCGTCTGCATGGAGTTCCGCACTCTATTGTTTCAGACATAGATGCGCACTTTACCCCTCGGTTCTAGCAGGGACTTCAGGAGGCCTTGGGTACACGGGTACTTTTGAATATAGCATACCATCCCCAGAATGATGGCCAGTCCGAGCGCACGATCCAGGTACTTGAGGATATGCTTCGAGCTTTCATCCTAGACATTGGTGGTTCTTGGGAAAACCATATCCCTTTGGTGGAGTTCTCCTACAAAAATAGTTTCCAGGCGACCATTCAGAAGGCGCCATACGAGGCTTTGTACGGTAGTCCATGCCGATCACCCTTATGCTAGCTAGAGGTAGGAGAGGCAGCTTTTCTAGGACGTCGTCTTGTACAGGAGATCTCAGAGTAGATAGAGCTGATTTGGA
Organism: Viscum album; assembly: GCA_963277665.1. NCBI lineage: Eukaryota > Viridiplantae > Streptophyta > Magnoliopsida > Santalales > Viscaceae > Viscum > Viscum album. The sequence continues at coordinate 619,847 of CAUJRU010000263.1, read as the reverse complement.
AGAGGATGGCTACAACACAGTCTTGGCAGAAGTCTTATGCTGATCAATGGAGATGACATCTGGAGTTTGTGGTTGGTGATTAGGTCTTCCTACATGTCGCACCGAGGTTGGGACACAAAAGGATTCAGAGACAGGGTAAGCTCTCACAGCGGTACGTCGGGCCGTTTGAGGTATTGGAGAGAGTAGGGTCGGTCGCCTATCGGTTGCAGCTACCTCAGAGGTATCGGGCCATGCACGCCGTCTTCCACGTCTCTCAGCTCCAACGCTACTTTTCAAACCCGTCTCATGTGTTTCAGCCTGAGGAAGTTGAGCTTTAAGTGGATGCATCATTTGGGGAGCATCCTATCCAGATTGTCGATCATAGTACGAAAGATCCCCGCGGGTAGTCTATTCCTCAGGTACGAGTGCTATGGAAGCACAGGCGAGGAGAGGATGACACCTGGGAGAGGGAGGCCTATGTACGATCGCAATGGTCGGAGCTGTTCTGGGTTCCTTCTTCTCCGACTCGTTAGGGAAATTCGTGGATGAATTTCTTAAGGGGGGAAGTTTGTAAGAACACAGATCTTCTTTTCAGGTATGTTTTCCCTTTTTCGGTTGTTTTTAATGAAAATAAATTTTTTGGAAATTTCATAAGTACACGCCCCGTAAATTCTGAGTACACACCGTGTACTCTTCCCCGGCTCGAAGCCGTGTGTTGGCTATGTCCGGGCCACACACACGATGTGTATGGCTGAGGTGGAGGCCGGTTATATCAGAGTACATAAAAATTGAAGTACACGCCGTGTACTCTAAAAGTACACACTGTGTACTTTTATTTTCACTAAACAGACCGGGTTCGTGTCTAACCTCAAAAAGCATCTTCTTCTTCAAGTTTTGTCCGTACAAAGCGACCCATACGGCTGAATCTTCGAGGAAATACCACCCCACCATCCGTTCTCCGATTCGAGTATGGTCAGTGGTGTTGGAATCACAACGGTGAGTTCTTCCTTCTTCTATATCCATTTTTCTTGATTCCCCTTCATTTCCAGGTTATCATGGGATGAATATTTTGTGTGTTTTCTTAGATCTACGTTGTTCTATGGGGAATCTGTCATCGAGGTTCACGTATATCGATCTCCAAGGATTGAGGTAGGTGGTTTGTGCCTTTCCGTAGAAAGTTGATGAATATTATGTGCAAATTCCACCAATACCCTTGAACGGGGTATTGTGTGTTTCCTATTTTTCCCCTACTGCTTGCCTACTTTGTTTGAATGCTTTAGTTGAGGTTATTTCTTGTGAGTTGTGTAATTTATTTTGTGCTCAGGTTTCCTTTCCATGCTTGTTCTGTGTGTTTGGCAATTTTCCAGTTTCCATGCCTAGTTGTAGGATTTTGGATTTTTTGTTTTATTATTACTGTTGAGCCCTAGTTGATAGCCAAGTAGTTCTTGAGGTTTACTTGGATGATACACACGCGCTGAGCATGTTTAGTTATACTCAGGACTGTGAGAACCTAGAGTAGTAGACCAAAGGGAGAATTGATAGAAGGACTTCTCCATAGTGTCTTTTAATTACGATGTGAGACTATAGGGGGAATTGACATTGAGTTCTTCCCCAGATAGTCTGTAGATCCACGAAATGGGCGACATGGGGAATTTGTCTTGAGTGCTTCCCCAGATAGCCTTTAGACCGATATGAGACTACAGGGGGAATTGACGATTAGTTTTTCGCCAGAGAGTCTGCTTAATTATGTAGCTGAACCAGAGGGGTGAGACTGTGTGTGCCCCTAGAGGGTTTCATATACTATAGGATGAACCATAGGGCTTAGGCTGTGTGATCTACCCAGAGGGTTACCTGTTTTCTTCTTGTTGATGGTTCCTTGCTTGTGTACTTTACTTGTTATAATTGTACATTGTAGCTTCTTGTGCTTTCTGGCTTACTACTTCTTGTTTATTTACTGTCATGTATTCATTGACTGTTTGGCACAAATCTTTGGGTGATTGCCCACAGGTATTGTGTCTCGCACCCTATTTGGGCCATGCTTTTGGGCTCAAGATGACTATGTTACTACAGGTATAGACAAGAGTAATCGCCCTTCTACTTCTGGATCTTTACTACACCAAGAGCTGGGGAGCCTGGGACCGAGCCGTGGCTCGTGATGCTGAGGACCTTACTTCGTTTTCTTTTGCACTTGGTTTCAGTTTTATTTCAGCACGTTATTGTGTTTGCTGTTTTCCTCAGATACTTGTACCTGCTGCATCATTTTCAACATAGTTATATATTTACATTGCTTCCGCAGTTTGGTTTCTACTGTTATGAATGTTGCTTACTACTTCTGCTGTTTGTTGTTGTTTTCTTACCTTGTATACCTTACCGAATGAGGGCATAGTTTCCCCACCGACTCACCAAAGGCCCTCGCTGCTATTAGGAAAACTCTGGAATTTAGGGAAACACGCTTGATGTCATGTGGTGAACCAGGTACGGGGCACCATTGGAGGGGCTCCGGACTAGGGACGTTACAGTTTTAGTCAAAGGATAGAACTCGAAGGAACCATGTTAATGAGGAATGTGATTGGCAATGCAATGATTGTCCTCCTGAGCAAACAAACGCTATGGGAGATGGAATTAAAAATCTTTTATCCGTGCTCACACAACTTTCTCAATATGTGAATCTTGTTGGACATCCAAAAGAGCAATGGAAGGAGCAACATTCTGTTGAATCCTTCATGAGGTAGTGTCCACCGTCATTCAGTGGGTCTTCTGATCCATTAGTGGATGAACAATGCATCATTACCACTGTGAAGATATTTTCAGTTCCATAATGTTCTGAACATGATAAATTCATCATAGCAGTATTTCGTTTGGAAGGTGAAGCTGATTAATGGTGGAATCTTATTAGAATAAGATGCAAAGGGATGAAATTGAGTCCATGTAATGGGATGAGTTCATGAACTTATTTTTCAATAAGTACATCCCTCATATTCTTCAAACAAAGATGGAGAAAGAGTTTCATGAACTAAAGCAAAAGGATGATGAGTCTGTTGGTACCTATGAAAAAAAAATTACAAGACTTGCACGGTACACTTCGGGAATTATTATCCAACCTGAGAGTAAAATCGATCAATTCTTTAGTGGCATAAAACCAAGTCTTCAAAGGGCGTTATCCATAAGGGACTTCAATAGCTTTGAGATAATTGTTCTATGTTCTCTCAAGGTTTAGATGGATACTGGACTAACCCATCAATCATATGGGATTGATATGAAGAGGAAAATGGAATTAAAAGGAAAATATAAAGACCACACTGAAAATAAGGTGAGTATTCCCTTATGCTCAATGTGTGGAAAGAAACATGGAAGGAATTTTCTTAAAGGGACAAGTAAATGATTTATGCTTGGAAAAGAAGGCCATCTGGAAGTTGAAAGTCGAAATAATTGTAAGAAGATGTCTATTTATGTGAACATAGAAAGGGATACACAAAATGCAACTCCTACACTTCAATGTTTCAAGTGCAAGGAAATGGGGCATTATTCCAATCAATGTCGTAATCCAAGGGTTGTTGATGATGATTAACATCAAGAAACTCTTAACGAGAAAAGACAAAGGAATCTCACATACAATTTCTATCGGTGATGTGTAGTATGATAATGAAGTGATGAAAGATACACTTACCATCCACTCTAAAGTAGATAATGTTTTATTTGATTATGGATCCACCCACTCTCTTATTTATAAAGAATTTTATAAGGGTATATCTATATTACCTCAATAGTTAGATATTGAGTTACCTGTGACAACCCCTAATGGCATAACAGTCGTATCAAATATTTACAATTCTTCTCCGATTGAAGATTATGGGAAAGTGCTTCATGCATATCTTGTGATCCTTCTTATAGTGTAATTTAATGTGATTATTGGAATGGATTGGCATTTTTTATATGGAGCTCATATCAATTTCCAAAGAAGGGAAATCACATTTAATATTCCTGATTAATCTACTTTCATCTATCGTTGCAAGGATGAATATAACATTGTAATGGAAATTTCTTCCATCTTATGGGTCTAGATTCTAAAAAATGAAGGTTTTTTTATCTGAAATGGGTGGAGAGAAACTCGTGATTACAAATATGCCCATTGTATGGGAGTTTGATGATGTCTTTCCTAAGGAATTGCCCGGTCCTCCACCAAATCGTGAAGTTGTGTTTTCAATTGATCTCATACCGAGTGTTATGTCTATTTCAATGAAACCATATAGAATGGCCCCAATTGAGTTGGATGAATTAAAGAATCTACTCCAAGATAATCTTGATAATGGATTCACATGCCCTAGTGCGTCACCTTGGCGAGCACCTGTTTTGTTTGTTAAGAAGAAAGATGGATCAATGAGACTGTGCATTGTTTATCGAGAACATAACAAGATCACTATGAAGAAAAATTATCTTCTCCCATGCATTGATGACTTATTTGGCCAACTACGCGGAGCTCAATACTTTTCCAAGATTGATCTTCGTTCAGTGTATCATCAATCAAGGGTCAAAAAGGACGATATAACAAAGATGGCTTTTTGTACAAGGTATCAACACTATGAATTTATAGTGATGCCATTTGGTCTTATTAATGCCCCTGATATCGTCATAGATCTGATGAATATAGACTTTAGAGACTATCTTGACCCGTTAGTGGTAGTATTTATAGACGATATTCTTATCTATTCAATGAGTAATAAAGAACATGAAGCTCACTTGAGAATTATATTAATGACAATGAGAAAGGATAAGCTTTATGCAGAATTAACCAAGTGTGAATTTTGGATTAAAAAATTTTAATTTTCATGTCACATAATCTCAAAAGAGTGGATATATGTGGATCCATCAAAAACAAAGGTTATTGAAAGATGGTCAAGACCAATGATAGTAACTGAGATCTGATGTTTTCTTTGTCTGATTGGATATTATCGATGTTTTGTGAAAGGTTTTTCAAGGTTATCAAATCCACTAACCAGGTTGACTCGAAAATGAGTTAAGTTCGTGTGGACGGAGGAGTGCGAAGAGAATATCAATGAGTTAAAACAAAGGTTATCTAGTGCACCTATGCTCACAGTGTCTTGTAGTGGAGAAAGGTTTGTGATCTACAATGATGTATCAAATAAGGGACATGGTTGTGTTATCATGCAAAATGATATGGTGATAGCTTATGCCACACGAGTGTTGAAAATCCATGAGCAAAATTACCCAACTCATGATTTGGAGTTAGCCGTGGTAATCGTAGTATTAATAATATAGAGGCATTATCTTTATGGTGAAAGGTGTGATATTTATACTGATCATAAATGTTTAAATTATATTTTCACACAAAAGGTGCTGAATATGCACCAATGTAGATGGTTGTATTTGATTAAGGACTATGACTGCTCAATTCATTATCACCCTGGGAAAAAAACAAGGTGGAAAATGCATTAAGCCGAAATGCCAATGCTAACTTATCCATGATGTGCATCACAAATGTAACGCCCCGACCCCAGCTACCCAAACTCGGTGCATTATTACATAACATTGGCATGATCACAAAATATCAAGTCTCGAATGACTGATTAGTTTAGTAGACTTGGAAGCACTAGATACATTCATAAGTCTTACATTACAACATAATGTAAAACAAAAGTACAACAACATCTTGTCTTAATATCCCCTCATACTATCCCTGCAAGTCATTCATAATATACCTCTTCTCATCCTGGAAAAATTAATTAATTGGAAGGGGTGAGCTCAAATAGTTAGTTAGGATAAAAATATAGCGGAAGATTTCAAAAATAAACACAAACATTTAAGGCAATGTATAACTAAAACAAAAGCCTTTTAAACTTGAAATTTAGAATATTATGGAAAAATTAAATTGAAATAATGCCATTTACTTATTCACATGGATATTCTACTTGTCGAATAATCACATGAAATATCAATAACCACTTTCATAATGATGGAATGCATAATTCTAGACTACCATAACCACATAGCCAAGGCCTCATGCCAAGACATTAGTTTGTCTCATGAGACCTGCTGATGTATTTTTTTTTGAATATAATTACATTTAAAATTTCTCAAATATACTCTAGTGTTTTTCTGAAAACATTATGCAAGCTTCTGAAAACAAAATAACTAATTCTGAGACTGCTCGACTAATTACAGGCCATGATGGGTCCATGCCCAATCCCTTCCTGTCTACTACACTCAAGAGTCAGTTTTTCTGAAAACATTTTTAATCTTGCATTAAAGACATATACATTTTCACTGGATCTTCATACATTGGAGAGAAATATCTCTCCCTTTTTTTAAATCATTAAAAAAATGTTATGGCTTGTAGAGGAAGCCAAAACTAAAATAATAGTCATGGCGGAAAAGAAGTCATTGTCGCCGCATACATATGACAAAAAAACATTCCTTTTCTTCATTTAGTAAAATTCCTTGTATAAAAAGATTCTTTATGAATAAAAGTAAAAGTTAAAGGGGTTTATACACTGTATAACAGAATGTTGTGTATAAAACAAAATATGCCTCAATGAAAGGAGATTGAGACTAAGTCCATTAAGAATAACATTTTTTAAATATAACAAATATATTATGTGTATTAACTATAAGTACACATAAAGAAAGTAAAAATACAAGATAGGACATAATAATATCATGACATAATTTGAAAGTAGGAGATTAACCTAAAGAATAGAAATTGGGTTAAGAAGTTCCCTTACCTCATGTCCGACATGACACAACCGTTCTTTAACCTCATGAATAATAAACTAGAGTTAATTTATAGTTTATTAAGAACATTTTTAATGTTTATTATTCCTTTTATATCACTTATTATCATGTTATGAACATTATGTAATTATTTATGTTAATAACGGTCATTTTGTCGATCTTTGGTACTTGAGTCAAAAATAAACTTCTTATAATTACAAGTTGTTCATCTGTTGAAATATCCATTATATCCAGAATTATATTCATGATTTAGATATCATATAAAACATATATATCATCTATATACATTCATTTATAATATTACATAACATTTAGAGGTAAAAATTAAATCCACTGTTCCTGGAGACGGTAAGCTGTACGTACGCATGAACGCTACTTTCATTTATATTTCATATTTAATGGAATGAAATTATAATTTGATAAAGTTATAATATAATTACAGTATAATATAATGTATAATATCATTTACTCCATCCTTTATACATCCCTCATATGGCATTAACGATTCAAATCATTTTGAGGGGGAGGTAGTCCACACTTCTAAAAATGAAATTATCAATTTTACCCATAATGGAAATCATAAAGGCATGCCATAAATGAAAAATTCAGATCATAAGGAAAACAAAAACATAATATAAATCATATATAAAAATAATTTCATCATAATGGCCACCATTAGAGGTGTTAGTAGAATATTGAACAATCATCGTATCGTGAGGCAGTATACCGCCACCCACAGAAACAGTATGTTCTTTTACAATTAGGTGCATTTGTGTGTAATTTTAAATCAAATAATTCTCATAACAACATCCTAATATATTTAAGATACTGGTTTTGTTACAAAATGATGTAATAGAAATATTTTAGGGGGTTGGAGAAGCAAAATAAAACAAAAGAACATAAGAGTAGACATTACCTTAAAGTCGGCAAACTCTTTTTGATTTGAAAAAAAGGCATCCTTGGGAAGACTTATGCCCAAAGTGAGGATTCTAGGAGTAAGAGAGGGAAGTTGGGAGAGTATTTGGTAAGAGTTTGGCCGAGCCAAATGGCTTGATGGTGTGAATAAGGTGGTAGAGGTGGGGGCCTTTTATAAGAGGAGAGGAGGGGCACTCTTGGAAAGATTGAAATGTTACATTATTATGTAATGCTTTTCGGATTATAAAGGTCCCACAATGCAATATTTCGAGTATAAGGTGATAAGGGTTCTAAATATTCTCATCCAATAGGTTTTTGACAAGTGAAAGCCTTATATTTTACATTATCTTTTGATTTTATTTAAATCCTTAATTAATGAGGTAATCGCCGCATCATCATTGTGTCATAAAACAGTTAATTTATATAATGTCTAAAAATTATAATAAAATTACCATTATTTAGGAAATATTTTTATCTTTACATTTAATATTTATATTAAAAAATTTAACTTATATAACCCCATATAATAATTTTTTTATTAAAACAACTCATGTTTGTGACAATTTTATTTTTACATTAAATAAAAAGTTATTAATGTCATTTTCTTACCCAAGTGGCTCCATGGGGTCCCCAAGATGACCCATAGATTTTCATGGTCTACAATGACTCATAAAATAAATTTATGACAAGTGTAAATGTAATTTCATATTTTTATAATATCATTTTTAACATAAATTTCACTAATTACCATTAATCGCGATTAATTAAACATAAAAGTTACTATTCACCAAAAAAATTATTTTGATCCCATTGAACCACATTTTACATCCTAATGACAACCATGTATGTCGTATTTTTAAAAATAAAATCATAGAAGTGGTACTGTTTCATTTAAACAAAAAATCAGTTTTTTAACTACCACTTAGTGGTTTCACTATTGATCAAAAATTGATGTTTTTCAGAACAACGCCAAAATTTCACCATAAGCTATAATTTATTTTCCGAATTCAAAAATGATGTCTATTTTACAAAATTACAATCATATAAGTTTAATTAATTAATTTTATAATTAATTCTCACGGTCACAATAAATAGTGTGTTTTTAAGAAACAATATATATCAAAAGATTGACAATTGTTTATGTCTAATTTCAATGTGAAATTAATTATAATGACCACCATTTGATAAAATGGTAAATATATATTCTAATTATACTTTAAAAACACTCAATAGTATAATTTATCACTATAAATTATTTTGATTAAAAAAGTTGTTTTTATGTATTTTTCACTATTCATAAAAAATTGGAAGTTCTCAGAAAAATACCAAAAATTCAAAATAGGCTAATTTAGATATTCCTAATCGAAAAATGAAGTCCATTTTGAAATATAAAATATATATAATTTCAAAAATTGTTTATTACTATTCATAATGTCTATTTTATTTGGTCGTAGTGTGCTAGAATCTCATACTTGCGTACAATGCAAGCTATTGCATTATTGAAAGGGAAGCGTATCGTAGAAGGTCGAGGTGTTACATTCTCCACTCTTTCAATAAATTGTGTCATCTAAATTTGAAATTTTTCTTTGAAAATAAAAGGTTGAAAATAGACAATACCATTGTGGAAAACCCACATAAAAAATAATGTTAATAAAATTTATCCTTAATAAGAGGGAAAGGGAAATGAAAAAGTCACCAACAAATTATGATCTCGATAAGGAGAACATTGGTGGCAATTAGAGAAAAATAATTGGAGGAAAAATTTAAATATTTGTAGGGAGTTATTGAGGTCATCAATCACAACTAGTGTAAAAATTGGGGCCTCAAAGCCTTCAATCTATGTTGATATAAAATATTATCAGTTCAACAAGACAAAAGGTATTAAGATAACACATTTTTTGTTTTAATATACCTTTACTAAAATTTAAGAATTAATTTATTCATATAATAAGAGATAGGTATAAATATATTTATGCTTTACATGTAGAGTTTCAACTTTCAACTAATTTCTACCACAAACTCATCTTTCCCTTATAAAGATAATAGAACGCAAAAATATTATATTTATCCTAGTCGTACAAGTTTCAAAATATTAACACATACCATTTAGATCAGGAAAACTATTTTATAATAACCAGAGACTTCATGTAGGCTAGTGGTATGTAATAAAGGCATGTCGCACTATTGTTGTGGGTTCGATTCCTACATCTTTGTCTGACGCGACAGGTTATCCCCCGACCAACATGTTGTCCTTTTCCTAATACTATAGTATTATAATATACCAAAAAAAATCTTCAGAAATGTTTTAACCTTAATGAATACTATCCAATGTTCATCTTAATCCATTACAACCTTTATTGTTATCCAAAATACCTCTATCCAAAATTTCTGTAAAAGGTCTCCAAATTTCAAAATCAATTGTAACATCAGATTCCCCAAACAAGGTAATGATTCTCTTATTGTCACATAATAAAAATATTATTACCTTCAACATATTAAAACCTTAATGAAATCAAAAAGTACTTCAGTACAAAACTTTTATATATCACATTATTCTCATAACCATAATATAGTTCTTGAGTCCAAAAACACATATAAAATAATTATTCAACTTCATCTATAGTAACAGTATAAGCTTAGCCTTGATCCATTGGCCATTTCGGAGGTATGTTTCTCTGATGCTTAGGACATTCATTTGAATAATGCCCCATTTCTATACAATTATAGAATTCAACATTGATATCCTCGTTCTTTCCCTTGCAATCACGAGCCCAATGGCCTTTTTCTCCACATTTATAACAAACTACCATTCCCTTTAGGCAATTACCAGGGTGATTCTTCCCACAATTATCACATAATGGAAAAACCTTATTTACCTTTTTCCCTTTATCTGTCTCTTTTTCCACCTTTCTCTTCTTCTCATGATTTAATTTGTTGTCATAAGACATAGAGAATTACTTTTCGGTCTTGAAAGCACACAAGACAATATCTTCGTATGATGAGAAGGACTGTGATACTAAAGCTCAACAGATAAATGGATTTAACGCATCAAAGAAATGATCAATCTTACTTCTTGGTTAACATATATAATCTGTAGTATACCACGCTATCCTTGTAAATTTGGCCTCATACATTGCGATATTCTCCTCCTCCTTTTGTATCAAACTTAGAAATTGCCTTTCCATATCTGTACGATGGTCACGAGGAATGTATTTTTCTAAGAAAAGATCTTTGAACTCTCTCCATTCCATACATGATACTTCTTCATCTTCCTTTGTATTTTGAATCAATGACCACCATTGATCAGCATCTCAAGTGAGGCGGTAAACTGCCATGATAACATTTCCCCCTTTCACTACTCCCCATGGCATGTAATATTTTCTCTAAGGAATTTATTCATTGCTCAACTACTGAGGGATTTGTAATTCCATTGAATGTTGTTGGTTTTTTCCTCATGAAGCGATCTAACATTGATCCTCCACATTGCGAATCAGGGTGCTCCATACGAGTAAGGCTATTATTCATAGCCTGAGTGAGTTGTCTCAGTATGGTGATAAGATGATCAGCACCAGTTGTATCACCAGCTCTATTATAATTATCTTGAGTAGAAGGGAAATCCCTACATGGAGTGCGCTCATTAATACAGTTTTCATTCCTTCCACTAGGAACCATTTCTAAACAATGGCATAAACTAGATCAGTTTATGAATAAAAATACATAATTCCATACTTGTAAAACACTTAACATAAATTGAACAGTTTAGGGATATAATCTATATTAATAAAAATAAATTTTTTCTTTGAGGGAGTATATACTATTAAACCCTTCATAATGATTTGTAACGAAAATGATAATTATCCTAAGCATATCCCCCGGGAGTGTCGTAACCAATAGTGCAGTAAGGACCATTTTTGTGCACCATTTCCCGTTCGAGTATAGCTCAATGCGGGTTTTTCAGGTTTTACACCTAGGTAAATCTGTGCTAGAGCCGCCTCTACCTGCTCGTATCCATACATGGATTTATTGCTCGGAAAACTCACAAAAGTTCTATAATACCAAAATTCAGGGAAGTTCTTTTATACTAATCCTCAATGTCTATCTTTGGGAGATGTGCTCTACTCAGAGTTTATCTAAATCTAGTTTTCAAGGTTAGTACTAAACTGCCTCTGATACCAATGATAACGCCCTGACCCCAGCTACCCAGAGTCGGTGCGTTATTACCTAACATTGGCATGATCCCAAAAGATAAAGTCTCGAAAGACCGATTAGTTTAGTATCCTTGAAAACACTTGATACATTCATAAGTCTTACATTACATCATAATGTAAAATAAAACTACAACAACATCTTGTCTTCATATCCCCTCGTATTATCCCTGAAAGTCATATATAATATACCTCTTCACATCCTAGAAAAATTAATGCATTGGAAGGGGGAGCTTAGATGCTCAGTAAGGATAAAAATATATCAGAAGCATTCATAAATAAACATGAACATTTAAGGCAATGTATAACTAAAACAAAAGCCTTTTAAACTTGAAATTTACCGTAATACGGAAAAAGTAAAATGAAATAATGCCATTTACTTATTCACATGTATATTCTAATGGTCGAATAATCACATGCAATATCAATAACCACTTTCATAATGATGGAATGCATAATGTCAGACTATCATAACCACGTAGCCAAGGCCTCGTGCCAAGACTACAAATAAGATTTTTTCAAGGCCTCGTGCCAAGACACCAGTTTGTCTCATGAGGCCTGCCGATGAAATTTTTTTTAGAATATAATTACGTCTAAAATTGCTCAAATATACACCAATGTTTTTTTGAAAACATTATGCAATCTTCTGAAAAAAAATAACTAATTATGAGACTACTCGACTAATTACAGTCCATGATGGGTCCATGCCCAATCTCTTCATATCATCCACACTCGAGAGTCAGGTTTTCTGAAAACATTTTTAATCTTGCGTTAAATAAGTATACATTTTCACTGGATTTTCATACATTTGAGAGAAATATCTCTCTCTTTTTTTTAATTATTAAAAAATGTTATGGCTTGCATAGGAAGATGAAACTCAAATAATGGTCATGGCGGAGAAGAAGTCATTGTCGCTGCATACGTATGACAAAAAAAATTCCATTTTTCCATTTAGTAAAATTTATTGTATAAAAAGATTCCTTTTGATTAAAAGTAAAAGTCAAAGGGGTTTATACACCGTATAATGGAAAGTTGTGTATAAATAAAAATATGCCTCAATAAAAGGAGATTGAGACGAAGTCCCTTACAAATATCATTTTTTTAAATAAAATAAATATATTATGTGTATTCACTATAAGTACACATAAATAAAGTAAAAATACAAGATATCACATAATAATATCGTGACATAATTTGAATGTAGGAGATTAACCCAAAGAATAGAAATTCAGTTAAGAAGTTCTGTTACCTAGTGTCCGACTTGACTCGACCATTCGTTAACCTCCTGAATAATAATCTAGAGTTAATTTATAATTTCTTAAGAACCTTTTTTCATGGTTATTATTCCTTTTATATCAATTATTACCATGTTATGAACATTATGTAATTATTTATGTTAATAACGGTCGTTTTGTCGATCTTTGGTACTTGAGTCAAAAATAAACTTCTTATAATTACGAGTTGTTCATGTGGTAAAATAACCATTATATCCAGAATTATATTCATGATATACATATCATATATAAAATATATATCTAGTATATACATGCATTTATAATATTACATAACTTTAGAGGTAAGAAATGAAATTCAATGTTCATGGAGACGATAAGCTGTACGTACGCTTGAACACTACTTTCATTTCTATTTAATATTTAATGGAATGAAATTATAATTATATAACGTTATAATATAATTAAATTATCATATAATATATAATACCATTTACTCCATCCTTTATACATCTCACATATGGCATTAACGATTCAAATCACTTTGAGGGGGCGGTAGTCCGCACTTCTGAAAATGAAATTATCGCGTTTACCCATAATTGAAATCATGAAGGTATGCCATAATTGAAAAATAAAGAATAATAAGGAAAAAAACATAATATATATCACATATAAAAATAGTGTCATCATAATGTCCACCATTAGAGGTGTTAAAAGAATATTGAACAATCGTCGTTTCGTGAGGCAGTATTTCACCACCCATAGAAACAGTATGTTCTTTAACCATTAGACGAAGGCATGTGTAAGTGTAAATAAAATACATCTCATAAAAACATCCTAGTATATTGAATATACTGGTTTTGTTACAAAATAAATTAATAAATATATTTTATGGGGTTGGAAAATAAAAATAAAACAAAAGAACATAAGAGAAGACATTACCTTAAAGTCGGGTAACTTTTTTTGATTTGTGAAAATGGATTACTTGGGAAGACTTCTGCCCAAAGTGAGGATTCTAGGAGTATGAGAGGGATGTTGGGAGAGTATTTGGGCAGAGTTTGGCAGAGCCAAATGGATTAATGGTGTGAATAATGTGGTAGAGGTGGGGGCCTTTTATAAGAGGAGAGGTGGGGCACTCTTGGAATGATTGAAATGTTACATTATTATGAAATGATATTCGGATTCTAATGGTCCCACAATGATATATTCGAGGATATTGTGATAAGGGTTCGAAATATTTTCATCTAATAGGTTTTTGACAAGTTCAAACTTTAGATTTTACATTATCTTTTCATTTTATTTATATCGTTAATTAATGAGGTAATCGATGCATCATCATTGTGTCATAAAATATTTAATTTATTTAATGTCTAATAATTATAGAAAAATTACCATTTTGTAGGAGAGATTTTTATCTTTTAAATAAATATTTATAGTAAAATTTTTAACTTATATAACCCCATGTAGATATTGGTTTATTAAAACAACTCATTTTTGTGACAATTATATTTTTACTTAAAATAAAAAGTTATTAATGTCATTTTCTTACCCAAGTGGCTCCATGAGGTACCCAAGTTTACTCATAGATTGTCTTGGTCAGCCATGACTCATCCAATAACTTTATGACAAGTGTAAAAGTAATTTTATATTTTTATAATATCTTTTTTACCTTAAATTTCACTAATTACGTTTAATCAGGATTAATTAAACAAAAAAGTTACTATTCACCAAAAAATTATTTTTATCCCATTGAACCAAATTTTACTTCCTAATGACAACCATGTATGTTGGATTTTTGAAAATCAAATCATAGAAGTGGTAATGTTTCATTTAAACGAAAAATCAGTTTTTTAACTACCACTTAGTAGTTTCACTATTCATCAAAAATTGAAGTCTTTCAGAACAATGCCAAAATTTCACCCTAAGATATAATAGATATTCCAAATTAAAAAATGATTTCTATTTTAAAAAATTCCAATCATATATGTTTCATTCATTAACTTTATAATTAATTCTCGTTTTCACACAAATAGAGAGTTTTTAAGAAAAAACAATATATATCAAAAGATTGACAATTGTTTATGTCCAATTTCAAAGTGAAATTAATTCTAATGACCACCATTAGATAAAATGGTAAAAATATATTCTAATTATATATTAAAACCACTCAATATTATAATTTATCACTATAAATTATTTGGATTAAAGATTTTTTTTATGTATTTTTAACTATTCATAAAAAATTGAAGTTCTCAAGAAAAATACCAAAAATTCAACATAGGCTAATTTCGATATTCCGAATCCAAAAATGAAGTCCATTTTGAAATATAAAATATATATAATTTCAAAAAGTGGGTATTAATATTCATAATGGCTATTTTGATTGGTCTCGGTGTATTAGAATCTCAAACTTGCGTACAATGCAAGCTATTGCATTATTGAAAAAGAAGTGTAACGTGGAAGATCAGGGTGTTACATTCTCTACTCCTTCAATAAATTGCGTCCTCAAAATTTGAAATTTTTCTATGAAAATAAAAGGGTGAAAATAGAATATATCTTTGTGGAAAACCCAAATCAGAAATGTGGTTAATAAAATTTAGCCTTAATAAAAGGGAAAGGGAAATGAAAAAGTAACCACCAAATTATGATCTCAATTATGAGAAAATTGGTGGAAATTAGAGACATATAATTGGAAGAAAAATTTAAATATTTGTAGGGAGTTATTGAGGTCATCAATCACAAACAAGTGTAAAATTGAGGGCCTCAAAGCCTTTAATCTATGTTGATTTAAAATATTATCAGTTCAACAAGAAAAAAGGTATTAAGATAACACATTTTTTTGTTTTAATATCCCTTTACTAAAGTTTAAGAATTAATTTATTCATATAATAAGAGATAGGTATATATATTTATGCTTGACAAGTAGAGTTTCAACCTTCAACTAATTTCTACCAGAAACTCATATTTCATTCAAAAAGATAATAGAACTCAAAAATATTATATTTATCCTAATCGTACAAGGTTCAAAATATTAACTCATAAAATTTAGATTAGGAAAACTATTTTGTAACAACCAGGGACTTCCTGTAGGATAGTGGTAGGTTATAAAGGCCCGTCGCACTATGGTTGTGCGTTCGATTCCTACAGCTTTTTCCGACAGGATGGGTTATCCCCCAACCTACAGGTTGTCCTTTTCCTAAACCTATAATATTATAATATTCCAAAAATAATCTGTAGAAATGTTTTAACCTTAAATAATACTATCCAATGTTCAAATTAATCCATTCCAACCGTTATTGTTATCCAAAATACCTCTATCTAGACTTTCTGTAAAATGTCTCTAAATTCCATAATCTATTGTAACATCAGATTAACCAAACAACGTAAAGTTTCTCTTATTGTCACATACTAAAAATATGATTACCTTCATCATATTAAAACCATATTGAAATCAACATGGACTACAGTACAATCCTTATATATATCACATTATTCTTATAACCATAATATAGTTGTTCAGTCCAAGAAAACAAATAATATAATTATTCAACTTCATCTGTAGTAACAGTATAAGCTTGGCCTTGATCCCTTGGCCTTTTTGGAGTTATGTTTCCCTGATACATAGGACATTCATTTTCATAATTCCCCATTTCTCTACAGTTGTAGCATTCAACATTGATAGCCTCTTTCATTCCCTTTGAATCACGAGCAAGGTGACCTTTTTCTCCACATTTATAAGAAACTCCCATTCCTTTTAGGCAAGTACTGGGGTGATTCTTCCCACAATTATCACATAATGGAAAATCCTTCTTTCCCTTTTTACATATATCTGTATCTTGTCCCACCATTCTATTCTTCTCTTGCTTTATTTTATTGTCATAATACTTAGAGAATTCATTTTCTGTCTTGATAGCACACGAGACAATATCTTCGTATGATGAGAAGGATTGTGATACAAATGCTCGACAGAGAAATCGTTTTAACCCCTCAAAGAAACTATCAATATTAATTCTTGGGTTACGTATATAATCAACAACATACCTCAGTAACCTTGTAATGTTGTCCTCATACATTGCGACATTCTCATCCTCATTTTGTATCAGACTCAAGAAATTGCCTTTCCATATCTGCTTGATGGTCACGAGGAAAGTATTTTTCTAAGAAAAGATATTTGAACTCTCTCCATTCAATACTTGATACTTCTTCATCTTCCTTTGTATTTTGAATCAATGACCACCAATAATCAGCATCTCCATTGAGGCGGTATACTCCCATGATAACGTTTTCCCTTTCTCTACTCTCTAAGGTATGAAATATTTTTTCTAAGGAAATTATCCATTGCTCAGCTACTAAGGGATTTGTAATTCTATTGAATGTTGGGGGTTGTTGCCTCATGAAGCAGTATAACATTGATCCTCCACATTTTGGATCAGGGTGCTTCTTACAGATAAGGTTATTATTCATAGCCTGAGTGAGTTGTCCCAGTATGGTGATAATCTGATCAGCACCAGTTGTATCACCAGCTTCATTATGATTATCTTGAGTAGGTGTGAAATCCCTATATAGACTGCATGCATTGATACAGTTTCCATTCCTTCCACTTGGCACCATTTCTAAACAATGGCATAAACTAGATCATTTTATGAATAAAAATGCATAATTCCGTACATCTAAATCACTTAACATAACATGAACAGTTTAGGGATATTATCCTTATTAATAAAAAGAAATGTTTTCGTTGATAGAGTATATACTCATAAACCCTTCATAATTATTTGTAAAGAAAATGAGAATTATCCTAATCATATCCCCCAGGAGTGTCATAACCAAGAGTGCAGCAAGGCCCATTATAGTACACCGATTCCTGTTCGAGTCTAGATCAGAGCAGTGTTTTCAGGTTTTACACTTAGGTACATCTGTGCTAGAGCTGCCTCTACCTGCTCGTATCCAGACATGGATTTATTACTCGGAAAACTCACAAAATCTCTATAATACCAAAATTCTAGGAAGTTCTTCTATACTAATACTCAAA
Organism: Viscum album; assembly: GCA_963277665.1. NCBI lineage: Eukaryota > Viridiplantae > Streptophyta > Magnoliopsida > Santalales > Viscaceae > Viscum > Viscum album. The sequence continues at coordinate 601,734 of CAUJRU010000263.1, read as the reverse complement.
GTCTATCATTGGGATACGTGCTCTAATCAGAGTTTATCTAAATCTAGCATTCAAGGTTAGTACTAAACTGCCTCTGATATAAACCATAACACCCCCACCCCAGCTACCCCGAGTTGGTGCATTATTACATAAATTGGCATGATCACAAAATATAAAGTCTCAAAAGACTGATTAGTTTAGTATCCTTGGAAACACTAGATACATTCATAAGTCTTACATTACATCTTAAAGTAAAACAAAACTACAACAAAATCTTTTTCTTCTTATCTCCTCATACTATCCATGCATGTCGTTCATAATATACCTCTTCACATCCTGGAAAACTTAAAGCATTGGAAGGGGTGAGCTTAGAGGCTCAATAAGTATAAAAATATAACGGAAGCTTTCATAAATAAATATGAACATTTAAGGCAATATATAACTAAAACAAGATCCTTTTAAACTTGAACTTTAGAATAATATGGAAAAAGTAAAATAACATAATTCCATTTTCTTATTCACATGGATATTCTGCTGGTCGAATAATCACATGGAATATCAATAACAACTTTCATAATGATGTAATTCTTAATGCCAGACTATCATAACCACGTATCCAAGGCCTTGTGCCAAGACTACAAATAAGATTTTGTCAAGGCCTCGTGCCAAGACACTAGTTTGTCTCATGAGACCTGCCGATGAATTTTTTTTAGATTATAATTACGTTTAAATTTTCTCAAATATACACCAATTTTTTTTCTGAATACATTTTGCAAGACTCTAAAAACAAAATAACTAATTCATAGACTGCTCGACTAATTACAGGACATGATGGGTCTATGCCCAATCCCTTCTTATCTTCCACACTCGAGTGTCAGGTTTTCTGAAAACATTTTTAAGCTTGCGTTAAATATGTATACATTTTCAATGGATTTTCAAACATTTGAGGGAAATATCTCTCTCTTTTTTTAAATCAATAAAAAAAGTTATGGCTTGCAGAGGAAGAGGAAACTCAAATAATGGTCATGGCAGAGAAGAAGTCATTGTCTCCGCATACGTACAACAAAAAAACATTCCTTTTTTCATTTAGTAAAATGCCTCATATAAAAATATTACTTTTGAATAAAAGTTAAAGTCAAAGGGGTTTATACACCGTATAATGGAAAGTTGTGTATAAAACAAAATATGCCTCAATGAAAGGATATTGAGAGGAAGTCCCTTAAAAATATCCTTTTATTAAATAAAATAAATCTATTACGTGTATTAACTATATGTAAACATAATGAAATTACAAATACAATATAGGACATAATAATATAATGACATAATTTGAAATTAGGATATTAACCCAAAGAATAGAAATTGGGTTAAGAAGTTCCCTTACCTAGTGTTCGACTTGACTCGACCATTCATTAACCTTCTGTATAATAATCTAGAGTCAATTTATAGTTAATTACGAACCTTTTTCAAGTTTATTATTCCATTTATATCACTTATTACCATATTATGAACATTATGTAATTATTTATGTCAATAACGGTCATTTTGTCGATCTTTGGTACTTGAGTCAAAAATAAACTTCTTATAATTACAAGTTGTTCATGTGGTAAAATATCCATTATATCCAGAATTATATTCATGATGTAGATATCATATATAAAATTTATATCCAGTATATATATGCATTTATAATATTACATAACATTTAGAGGTATGAAATGAAATTCACTGTTCATGGAGACGGTAAGCCGTACGTACGCTTGAACGCTACTTTCATTTCTATTTCATATTTAATGGAATGAAATTATAATTATATAAAGGATTAATATAATTAAAGTATAATATAATATATCATACCATTTACTCTATCCTTTATACATCCCACATATGGCATTAACGATTCAAATAACTTTCAGGGGGCGGTAGTCCGCACTTCCGAATATGAAATAATCTCATTTACCCATAATGGAAATCATAAAGGTATGATATTAATGAAAAATTCAGAATCATATGGAAAAAAATAATATATATCATATATAAAAATATTGTCATCATAATGGCCACCATTATAGGTGTTAAAAGAATATTGAACAATCATCATTTCGTGAGGCAGTATTTCACCACCCACAGAAACAGTATGTTTTTTAACCATTAGAAGAAGGTGTGTGTAAGTTTAAATCAAATCATTCTCATAACAACATCATCGTATTTTGAATATACTAGTGTTGTTACAAAATAATGTAATAAAAAGATTTTAGGGGGTTGGAAAAGCCAAATAAAACAAAAGAACACAAGAGAAGACATTACCTTAAAGTCGGTTAACTCTTTTTGATTTGAACCAAAGGCTTCGTTGGGAAGACTTCTGCCCAAAGTGAGGCTTCTAGGAGTAAGAGAGGGAAGTTGGGAGAGTATTTGGGCAGAGGTTGGCCAATCCAAATGGCTTTACGGTGTGAATAATGTGGTAGAGGTGGGGGCCTTTTATAAGAGGAGAGGAGGGGAACTCTTGGAAAGATTGAAATGTTACATTATTATGAAATGATTTTTGGATTCTAAAGGTCCCACAATGATATATTTGGAGGATATGGTGATAATGGTTCGAAATATGTTCATCCAATAGGTTTTTGACAAGTTTAAGCCTTAGATTTTACATTGTCTTTTCATTTTATTTATATCGTTAATTAATGAGGTAATCGCGACATCATCATTGGGTCATAAAATATTTAATTTATTTAATGTCTAAAAATAATAAAAAAATTACCATTATATAGGAAAGATTTTTAGATTTTCAATGAATATTTATTTGTAAATTTTTTTACTTATATAACCCCATGTAATAATTGGTTTATTAAAACAACTCATTTTTGTGATGATTTTATTTTTACTTTAAATAAAAAGTTATTACTATCATTTTCATAACCAAGTTGCTCCATGGGGTCCCCAAGTTGACTCATTGATTTTCATGGTCGGCCATGACTTATCCAATAAGTGCAGGATGAGTGTAAATGTAATTTCATATTTTTATAATATCATTTATACCTTTAATTTCACTAATTACCTTTAATCGGTATTAATTAAACATAAAAGTCACTATTCACCAAAAAAATATTTTTATCCCATTGAACCACATTTTACTTCCTAATGACAACCATGTATGTCGGATTTTTGAAAATAAAATCACAGAAGTGGTAATGTTTCATTTAAACGAAAAATTAATTTTTTAACTACCACTTAGTGGTTTCACTATTAATCAAAAATTGAAGTTTTTCAGAACAACGCCAAAATTTAACCATAAGATATAATAGATATTCCAAATTCAAAAATGATGTGTATTCTAAAAAATTCCAATCATATAAGTTTCATTAATTAATTTTATAATTAATTCCCGCTGTCACATAAAATAGCGGGTTTTTATGAAATAATATATATCAAAAGATTGACAATTGTTTATGTCAAATTTCAAAGGGAAATTAATTCTAATGACCAATATTCGATAAAATGGTAAAAATATATTCTAATTATAAATTAAACCCAATAAATAGTATAATTTATCACTATGAATTATTTTGATTAAAAAAGTAGTTCTTAAGTATTTTTAACTGTTCATAAGAAATTGGAAGTTTTTAGAAAAATACCAAAAATTAAACATAGTCTAATTTCGATATTCCGAATCCAAAAATGAAGTCCATTTTGAAATATAAAATATATATAATTTCAAAATGTGGGTATTAATATTCATAATGGCTATTTTGATTGGTCGCAGTGTGTTAGAATCTCAAACTTCCGTACAGTGCAAGCTATTGCATTATTGAAAGGGAAGTGTATCATGGAAGTTTGAGGTATTACATTCTCCCCTCCTTCAATAAATTGGGACCTTGTAAATTGAAATTTTTCTTTGAAAATAAAAGTTTGAAAATAGAAAATACCTTTGTGGAAAACCCACTTCAGAAATAAGGTTAATAAAATTTAGCCTTAATAAAAGGGAAAGGTAAATGAAAAAGTAACCACAAAATTATGATCTTGATTAGGAGAAAATTGGTGGCAATTAGAGACATATAATTGGAGGAAAAATGTAAATATTTGTAGGGAGTTATTGAGGTCATCAATCACAAACAAGTGTAAAATTGAGGGCCTCAAAGCCTTCCATCTATGTTGATTTAAAATATTATCAGTTCAACATGACAAAATGTATTAGGATAACACATTTTTTATTTTAATATCACTTTACTAAAGTTTAAGAATTAATTTATTCATAGAATAAGAGATAGGTATATATATTTATTCATGACAAGTAAAGTTTCAACTTTCAACTAATTTCTACCACAAACTCATCTTTCACTCAAAAAGATAATAGAACTAAAAAATATTATATTTATCCTAATTGTATAAGGTTCAAAATATTAACACAAACCATTTAGATTAGGAAAAATATATTGTAATAACCAGGGACATCCTGTAGGCTAGTGGTAGGTAATAAAGGCATGTCGCACTACGGTTGTGGGTTCGATTCCTACAGCTTTGTCCGATGCGACGGGTTATCCCCTGACCTACAGGTTGTCATTTTCCTAAAACAATAATATTATAATATTCCAAAAATAATATTCAGAAATGTTTTAACCTTAAATAATACTATCCAAAGTTCAACTTAATCAATTCCAAACTTTATTGTTTTCCAAAATTCATCTGTCCAGACTTTCTGTAAAGGTCTCTAAATTCCAATATCAATTGTAACATCAGATTACCCAAACAAGGTAATGTTTCTCTTTTTGTCACATACAAAAAATATGATTAACTTCATCATATTAAAACCATAATGAAATCAACATTTTCTGCAGTACAATCCTTATATATATCACATTATTCTTATAACCATAATATAGTTCTTGAGTACAAAAACAAAAATAAAATAATTATTCAACATCATCTGTAGTAATAGTATAAGATTGGCCTTGATACCTTGGCCCTTTTGGAGTTATGTTTCCCTGACGCTTAGGATGTTAATTTGAATAATGCCCTATTTCTCTACAATTGTCGCATTCAACATTGATAGCCTCTTTCTTTCCCTTGCAATCACGAGCATGGTGACCTTTATCTCCACATTTATAAGAAACTCACATTCCTTTTATGCAAGTACCAGGGTGATTGTTCCCATAATTATCACATAATAGAAAATCCTTCTTTCCTTTTTTCCCTTTATCTGTCTCTTGTTCCACCGTTCTATACTTCTCTTACATTACTTTGTTGTCATAAGACTTAGAGAATTCATTTTCTGTCTTGATAGCACACGAGACAATATCTTCGTACGATGAGAAGGATTGTGATACTAAAGCTTGATGGAGAAATGGTTTTAACCCATTAAAGAAATGATTAATATTAATTAATGGGTTATGTATATAATCTGCAGTATACCTCGTTAACCTTGTAAACTTGGCCTCATACTTTGTGACATTCTCATCCTCTTTTTTGTATCAGACTCAGAAATTGTCTTTCCATATCAGCTCGATGGTCATGACGAAAGTATTTTTCTAAGAAAAGATCATTGAACTCTCTCCATTCCATACTTGATACTTCTTCATCTTTCTTTGTATTTTGAGTCAATGACCACCATTAATCAGCATCTCCAGTGAGGCGGTAAACTGCCATGATAACCTTTTCCCTTTCACTACTCTCCAATGTACGAAATATTTTCTCTAAGGAATTTATCCATTTCTCAGCTACTATGGGATTTTTAATTCCATTTTATGTTGGTGGTTGTTACCTCATGAAGCGGTCTAACATTGATCCTCCACGTTTTGGATCAGGGTGCTCCATACGAGTAAGGTTATTATTCATAGCCTGAGTTAGTTGTCCTAGTATGGTGATAAGTTGTTCAGCACTAGTTGTATCACCAGCTCCATTATAACTATCTTGAGTAGGAGGGAAATACCTATATGGAGTGCATGCATTGATACAGTTTTCATTCCTTCCACTTGGCACCATTTCTAAACAATGGCATAAACTAGATCAGTTTATGAATAAAAATACACAATTCTGTACTTGTAAAACACTTAACATAAATTGAAAAGTTTAGGGATATAATCCATATTAATAAAATGGAATGTTTTCGTTGAGGGAGTATATACTCATAAACCCTTCATAATTATTTGTAAAGAAAATGAGAATTATCCTAATCACATCCCCCAGGAGTGTCGTAACCAAGAGTGCAGCAAGGCCCATTGTCGTGCACCAGTTCCCGTTCGAGTCTAGCTCAAAGCAGTGTTTTTGGGTTTTACCCCTAGGTATATCTGTGCTAGATCCGCCTCTACATGCTCGTATCCAGACAGGGATTTATTGCCCAGAAAACTCAAAAAATCTCTATAATACCAAAATTCTAGGATGTAATTCTATACTAATCCTCATAGTCTATCTTTGGGTTGTGTGCTCTAATCATAGTTTATCTAAATCTAGCTTCCAAGGTTAGTACTAAAATGCCTCTGATATCGACTCTAACGCCCCGACCCCAGCTACCCAGAGTCGATGCAATATTACATAACATTGGCATGATCACAAAATATCAAGTCTCGAAAGAACGATTAGTTTAGTAGCCTTGTAAACACTAGATACATTCATAAGTCTGACATTACATCATAAATTAAAACAAAACTAGAACAACATATTGTCTTCATATACCCTCATACTATCCCTAAAAGTCATTCATAATATTCCTCTTCACATCCTCGAAAAATTAATTCATTGGAAGGGGTGAGCTTGGATGCTTAGTAAGGATAAAAATATAGCGGAAGCCTTCATAAATAAACATAAACATTTAAGGCAATGTATAACTAAAACAAAAGACTTTTAAACTTGAACATTAGCATAATATGGAAAAATTAAAATGACATTATGCCATTTACTTATTCACATGGATATTCTACTGGTCGAATAGTCACATGAAATATAAATAACCACTTTCATAATGATGGAATGCATAATGCCAGGCTATCATAACCACGTAGCCAAGGCCTCGTGCCAAGACTACAAATAAGATTTTTTCAAGGCCTCGTGCCAAGATACTAGTTTGTATCATGAGACCTGCTGATGCAATTTTTTTAGAATATAATTACATTTAAAATTGCTCAAATATACTCCACCGTTTTTCTAAATACATTATGCAAGCTTTTGAAAACAAAATATCTAATTTTGAGACTGCTCGACTAATTTCAGGCCATGATGGGTCCATGCCCAATCCCTTCCTGTCTACCACACATGAGAGTCAGGTTTTCTGAAAACATTTTTAAGCTTTCGTTAAATACGTATACATTTTCACTAGATTTTCATACATTTGAGATAAATCTATCTCTCTTTTTTTAAATCATTAAAAAAAGTTTTGGCTTGCATAGGAAGCCAAAACTCAAATAATGGTCATGGAGGCGAAAAAGTCATTGTCGCCGCATACGTATGACAAAAAAACATTCCTTTTGGTCGTTTAGTAAAATTCCTCGTATAAAAATATTCCTTTTGAATAAAATTAAAAGTCAAAGGGGGTTATACACCGTATAATGGAAAGTTGTGTATAAAACAAAATATGCCTCAATGAAAGGAGATTGAGATGAAGTCCCTTACAAATATAATTTTTTTAAATAAAATAAATCTATTTTGTGTATTCACTATAAGTACACATAATAAAAGTAAAAATACAAGATAGGTCATAATAATATCATGACATAATTTGAAAGTAGGAGATTAACCCAAAGAATAGAAATTGGGTTAAGAAGTTCCCTTACCTCGTGTCTGAATTGACTCAACCATTCTTTAACCTCTTGAATAATAAACTATAGTTAATTTATATTTTCATGAATAACCTTTTTAAAGTTTATTATTCCTTTTATATCACTTAATACCATTTTATGAACATTATTTAATTATTTATGTTAATAACGGTCGTTTTGTCGATCTTTGGTACTTCTGTCAAAAATGAACTTATTATAATTACAAGTTGTTCATGTGGTGAAATATCCATTATATCCAGAATTATATTCATGATGTATATGTCATATATAAGTTATATATCTAGTATATACATTCATTTATAATATTACATAACATTTAGAGGTAAGAAATGAAATGCACTATTCATGTAGACGGTAAGCCGTATGTACGCATCAACGCTACTTTCATTTATATTTCATATTTAATGGAATGAAATTAAAATTATAAAAAGGTATAATATAATTACAGTATAATATAATTTATAATACCATTTACGCAATCCTTTAAACATCCCACATATGGCATTAACGATTCGAATCACTTTTAGGGGGTCGTAGTCTGCACTTCTGAAAATGAAATTATCATGTTTACGCATAATGGAAATCATAAAGGTATGCCATAAATGAAAAATAAAGAATCATAATGAAATAAAAAAGATAATATATATTATATATAAAAATAGTGTCATCATAATGGCCACCATTAGAGGTGTTAAAAGAATATTGAACAATCATCGTTTCGTGAGGCAGTATTTCGCCACCCACCAAAGCAGTATGTTCAATATCCATTAGACGAAGGTGTGCGTAAGTGTAAATAAAATAATTCTCCTAAAAACATTCTATTATATTTAATATACTTGTGTTGTTACAAAATAAATAACAAAAAGATTTTATGGTGTTGGAGAAGCAAAATAAAATAAAAGAACACAAGAGAAGACATTACCTTAAAGTCAGGTAACTCATTTTGATTTGAGCCAAAGGCTTCCATGGGAAGACTTATGAAAAAAGTGAGGCTTCTAGGTGTATCAGAGGGATGTTGGGATAGTATTTGGTCAGATTTTGGCTGAGCCAAATGGATTGATTGTGTGAATAAGGTGGTAGAGGTGGGGGACATTTATAAGAGGAGACGAGGGGCACTCTTGGAAAGATTGAAATGTTACATTATTATGAAATGATTTTGGGATTCTAAAGGTCCCAAAATGATATATTTCGAGGCTAAGGTGATAATTGTTTGAAATAAGCTCATCCAATAGGTTTTTGACAAATTTATGCCTTATATTTTACGTTATCTTTTCATTTTATTTAAATCATTAATTAATGAGGTAATTGCTGCGTCATCATTGTGTCATTAAAATTTAAATTTATTTAATGTATAAAAATTGTAAAAAAATTACCATGATGTAGGAAATCTTTTTATATTTCCAATGAATCCTTATAGTAAAACTTTTAACTTATATAACCCCATGTAATAATTGTTTTATTAAAACAACTCATGTTTATGATAATTTTGTTTTTATATTAAATAAAAATTTATTGTTGTCATTTTTTACCCAAGTGGATCCATGGGGTCCCCAAGATGACCCATGGATTGTCTTGGTCGACCATGACTCATCCAATTATTTTATACAAGTGTAAAAGTAATTTCATATTATTATAATATCATATTTACCTTAAATTTCACTAATTACCTTTAATCACGATTAATTTAACGTAAAAGTTACTTTTCACCAAAATATTATTTTAATCCCATTGAATCACACTTTAATTCCTAATGACAACCATGTATTTCGGTTTTTTGAAAATCAAATCACAGAAGTGGTAATGTTTCATTTAAACAAAAAATCAGTTTTTTAACTACCACTTAGTGGTTTCACTATTCATCAAAAATTGATGTTTTCAGAACAACGCCAAGATTTCACCCTAAGCTATAATTGATATTCAAAATTCAAAAATGATGCCTATTTTAAAAAATTCCAATCTTATAAGTTGCATTAATTAATTTTATAATTAATTCCCGCTGTCACATCAAATATTGTGTTTTTAAGAAACAATATATATCAAAACATTGACTGTTGTTTATGTCCAATTTCAAAGTGAAATTGATTCTAATGACCACCATTCGATAAAATGGTAAAAATATATTCTAATTAAACTTTAATACCACTCAGTTTTATAATTTATCACTATAAATTATTTTGATTAAAAATGATTTTTTAAGTGTTTTTCACTGTTCATAAAGAATTGGAAGTTCTCAAAAAAATACCAAAAATTCAACATAGGCTCATTTCTATATTCCAAATCCAAAAATAAAGTCTATTTTTAAATATTAAATATATATAATTTCAAAATGTGGTAATTAATATTCATAATAGCTATTTTGATTGGTCGTGGTGTCTTAGAATCTCGAACTTGCGTACAATGCAAGCTATTGCATTATTGAAAGAGAAGTGTATCGTGGAAGCTCGGGGTGTTACAACAAAAGATCCAATTTTTATGGATTTAAAAAGGATGGATCTTGGAATTATAATGGAAGGGGAAAAATATTATCTTTCTCAAATTAATATTCAACCATATATAAATTTGAAGATTAGAGAGGCACAAAAAGAAGATGTAGAGTCACAAAAGAAGGTGAGAAATGATTCTGAACTCAATCTTGATTGTGATGAGATAATAAGGTTCCGGAATTGGGTTTGTGTTCCTCCCATCCAAGAATTAACGAAGGATCTTCTAGATGAGGCTCATAGATATTTATTCTCTATTCACCATGGAAGCACGAATATGTATAGGGACCTGGAAGTGTACTTCTGATGGGATGGAATGAAAACGGATGTTGCTAAATATGTATCTCGATGCTTGCATTGTCAGAAAGTTAAAGCTGAGAGACAGAAGTCTAAAGGGATGTTACAACCATCACCCATACCCAAATGGAAATGGGTAAAAATCATTATAGAAATTGTCACCGAACATCCAAAAACATACAAAGGCAATAATGATATCTGGGTCGTAGTTGATCGTCTTACGAAGTTGACACACTTCATTTCTTTTAGAGAAGATTTCTCTCTAGATTAGCTTTCCAGGAATTATATAAAGGAAGTGGTAAGAGTTCATGGAGTACCACCTTCCATTATATATGATCGGGATCCGAGGATTACCTCGAAGTTCTGGAAAATTCTTCAGCATACTTTAGATTCATAGTTGAGTTTAATCACTGCTTATCATCCTCATATAGACAGTTAGTCTGAGAGAACAATTAAAACTCTAGGAGTACCACTTTCCATTATATATGATCGGGATCCGAGGTTTACCTCGAAGTTCTGGAAAATTATTCAGCATACTTTAGATTCATAGTTGAGTTTAATCACTGCTTATCATCCTCATATAGACAGTTAGTCTGAGAGAACAATTAAAACTCTAGAATATATGTTAAGAGCTTGCTCTATGGATTTCAAAGGTGGTTGGGATCAACACCTCCATTTAGTGGAATTTTCTTATAATAATACCTTTCACTCCAATATTCAGATGGCTCCTTATAAAGCTCTCTATGAAAAGAAATATAGGACTCCAACTTGCTGGGATAAAGTTAGGGAAAGAAAGCTATTAGGACCTGATCTTGTAGATGAGATGGAAAAAAGGTCAGATCTATTCAACAACACATAAGAGCTTCTCAGAGTCGATAAAATAGTTATGCAGATAATAAAATAAAATACCTAGAGTTTGAAGTTTGTGATTAAGTGTACTTACAAATACCACATTGGAATAGAGTAATGAGATTGGGAGTGAAGGGAAAGTTGAGCCCTTGGTATATTGGTTCTTTTGAAATACTGGATCGTGTTGGGAAGGTAGCTTACCTATTTGTGCTACCAAAGAATCTCTCTCAATTACATGTTCTATTCCATGAATCCCTCCTACGAAAGTACATAACCGATCCTCCACATGTACTCGGCTCAGAAGTTGTACCGCTGGAGAAAGATCTTTCTTATGAAGAACAACAGATAGAGATTATGGATCATAGCAAAAGAGTTCTACAGAACAAGACCACTCACTTGGAGAATGTTTCATGGGGGAACCACTAATTAGAAGTAGCTACATCGGAGCTTGAGGATATGATGAGAGAGAGGTATCATCATCTGTTAGTTACAAAGTGACGAATTTTGAGGGAACATTCATTTTAAGGGGATAGAATGTAACACCCTGATATTTTATGAGAAGTATATTTTTTTATGTCTTATCTTATACACAACATCAAAATTATTTTTCATTACACACAACACTATATTGTCTTGCTTTACAAACAATCGCGACCTTCCATGATAGAGTGTGTCGTACGCAATATCGAGTTCCAATAAACAATTATATTCTATTAAAATATTATATAAACTAGCCATTCTGAATAGTAATACACACTTTCTGAAATTTTATAAATTTTAACTTTCAAAATGGACTTCAATTTTGTATTTGGAATATCAAAATTAGCCTAGGGTGAAATCTAGGAATTTTTCTAAAAACATTTAATTTTTTATGAATAGTTTAAACACTAGGTTACAATTTAAAATCCAACATTTTATTTAAATAATTATTTATCTTATTTAAATTTATTTTTGTTAAAAATTGATACATAATACCTATATAAGTTCAATGTAATTCAATGGATTAATTTTATAATAATTTTAGATATATAAAAAATTTATTGAACTTTTCACCGTCTTTTTCCCACCTCCTTGGAGAATTTATAAATGTACATAAAACATAATTTTACCACTTCTATGAGTGGAATTTAGAAAATCCTAGAGACACAGTTAATATAATGGATTAAAATTTGGTTCAATAAGATAAAAATATTTTTTTGTGAATATTAACTTTTTTCTTTCTTTACCACAGTTAAAAGTAAATAGGGTAATTAATGGTGAAAAATGATATTATCATAACCCTAACACATGTCCTAATTCTATTGGATAAGTGTAATTAGACCAAAAACAACCGTAAAAAAATATTATCCTTTAGGTCCACTTGGATTAGATTATGAAATTTATTATTATTTTATTTAAAGAAGTGTTAAAATAGCTAAAAATCAATGTTTGATAACTAAAAACATTTTTAATATAGGGCTATACATAAGATAATTTATACTATAAATATTTATTAGAAATTTAAAATGATTTCCTACATAATGGTATTTTATTTATAATTTTTATACATTAAATAATTTATTTTATTTATGACATAATGATGATGCAGTAATTACCTTATTAATGAAATGTTAACTTAATTGATGTTATAAATACACAGATAAATGTAATTTGAGATATTATATGAATTATACTAACTTTATAGGTTAATATGACATTTTAGTATTGATTTAATATTCTTTTTTTAACTAATCCTGCTGTTATGATTTCCACAAAAATCAAATACCAAATAGTTTCAAAATTGACATAAAATAGGTTTTTAATAAAATATTATATTATTAATTTTTATTCTATTCCTAAAAATATAAGGTTCAGAAAAATGACTTAGATAAGGTTATATATATTAATAATGAACCACTTGGGGTTCTTTTGGATTGTTATAGTATGTTTATTAACTATATAGTGTAAGACATTGTAAAAGTTAAAATATTTAACTTAGAGTTAAATCTAAATGATAATGTTAAAATAGTAACCAAAACTTTTCTAAAGCCTATTTTTGAGAGTATTTTGACACATCCCATCTTTAACTTCTAAATAAATCAATTTTGAGCTATTATTAACCTAATATGACTTTATTATAAAATAATATTTTATGTTTTTCCAAAGGTCCCCCTCTCCTCCCTTATAAAAGGGAACCTCCTCCCTCTCCTCCTCACACCATTTTTATCCTTCGAGCTCATCCAAACCCTACCAATTTCCTATATCAACTTCCCTAGAAACATACTAGATGTTATGGTGTTCTTTAAAGACCATTTTTTAGTGCCTTAAGAGGAGGTTTCAAACGTGCGTATGTACGGAATACCATCTCCACGATGTGGTGTAATCTATTTTCAACCACCAAATTACTTAGATGGGTATAATGGTGTAATTAATAACTATATATGATTATTTTAAAGTGATATTGATTCTACAATAGTATACATGCACATAAATTCAATTCCATGATCATGGGAATGATATCATCGCTCGTATGTATGTACGGCCTACCGTCTCCACGATGTGATGCGACTCGTTCTACATGATATTCATTGAATAATGATAATATAATTGAATTGGATGAATAAATATGATATATTACACTAATAAAATTCTGGAAATGTGGTATCTATAACCTAAAAAGAAGAAGAATATTTTATTCGGCCAAAAATGGATATGAAAATAAAGCAATGGACACTTGAATAACACGTAGCAATGAAATATTACTAATAAGAAGATAAGAAAATGACCATATATGATATAATAACAATGAATATTATTCTTTAATAACTCAATGAAATTTTTTAAATCATTATACATGATGTTCAGATACGTACAAAGAAAATCAGACCTAAGGTAATGGAAAATCTTACAATCTCATTTTTATTCGAGATTGTTTATACTTAATAATTTACTAGGGAATATTTAACTTCCACATCCATGTTTCCTCAATATGTAATATTATTTCTATCCTCCTACAAATTTTTAATCACATTTTACCTATCGGTGAATTTTTAGTAAAATATATGAAAGAAATCTTTTTTCATTTTCAATACGAGATACTTTTTCACTTTTTCGGCCAATGTACGAGAAGAATGTTTTTTTAAATTATATGGAATGAATGGATTTTTATGATTTCATAGAACATTATTTACATTAATATTCCTTTAAATGTTCTCAAGTTTACTTTTAATTATCATCTTTTAGTTTAAAATTGTATGACATGTTAGGAAAGGATAATTTTTTTTGAAGTTGAAAGGATATTTTCCTCAGGAATGGAATTCAAGTGTTTTATCAAAAATATTTTCCATCTAAGATAATATAGGGTCCTGTTTCTATCCCCATTTTTACATTGATTTTATTATTTTATGATGTAATTATTTTTCTGAATTCCTTTTATCTTAAATGGGTTATGTTATTATGTCATGATGTTTAAAAATCAAAATTTTAATACATGGGTTATGCTATGATATATGCTTTATGATTTTGTGGCACATATAATAATAGATTCAATATGAGATGGGTGGGACCTATATCTCCCTCCAATTAATTGGGTAAAGATTTATATCTCATGATATTGACATGGATGGAATGGAAAGTTAATCTAGTTCAGTGATATAGGACTGGAACGAGGAGTGAACTAGGTTCAATAATGGACTTTGTCCAATATGATGATAATGTAAATGATCCTTGACTAATATGAAATTATTTTATATGATTATGTGTGTATGCCACAAAGTGTCATGTTTTATGTTATTATTATTGGGATTACATTTCACTACTATGATTTATCCCATTTTATGATATTATGATCTCTTTTACAGGTTAATATTTTCAAAATGTTATGTTCTTATAAATGTGATATGATTGATATTTCTTTTGTTTACCCTTACTGAGTGTTTGAGCTCACCCTTCTGTATGTTTTATTTTCCCTTGGTTCGGAATAAGTGTATTAAGTAGGATATGCCAAATGGGACTCTAAATATGATGAAATAAATGGGAGACAATGTAGATTCTTTATGAACCATTTGTTTATGTTTCCCAATTTCTAAAGACACTATACCTATATGGGCCTTTCATGGTTTTCTTATATATTGTAATAAGTATTCTTCAATTCGAAATTATTAAAAAGGTATGTAATGTATGGGTCATTTTAAATAATTCATTCAATATATATGGATTTACAATGGATGGACATTGAAATTTTAATGGAAGGGGATAAATATTATCTTGCTCGAATGTATGTTCAACCATATATCCATTTGAGGATTAAAGATGCACATATGGAAGATGTAAAGCTACAATAGAATAAGATACGTTTTCCTGAGTCCAACATTGATTATGATGAACTAATAAGGTTTTGTAACTGTGTCTATTTCTATCACATAGTATATTTGAAGAAGGATATACTGGATGGGGCTCATAGTTCATCATTCTCTATTCAACCTGTAATTAAAAAATATGTATAGTGACTTGAAATATTATTTCATGTGGTATGGAATGAAAAGAAATATTGTAGTTTAGGTTATTGGATTATCACCAAGTTAAGGATAAGAGACAAAATTATAATGGGATGCTACAACCATGAACCATACCTGATGGAAATGGGAAAACATCACCATGGATTTTCGCTTAAAAATCCCTAGAAAATATAAATTCCATAATTCTATATGGTTTATAGTGTATTAGTTGATAAATTAGTAAAACTTCATTTCCACTATATAATATCTCAATTTTTGAGAAATTTGTAGAATATATATTAAGGAAGTGATAAGATCTCATGGAGTGCCACCTTTCAATATATTTTTTCAGGATATAAAGTTTGCCTGAATGTTCTGGTGAAGTCTATAGTAAGATCTGGATACATTATTATGATTCAACACTACTTATCATCCATATACATATGTTCATTATTATAGGAAAATTAAAACACTATATGATATTTTGAGAGCTAGATATATGAATTTCAAGGGTGGTTGGGATAAAAAACACCCCTTTTCAAAATTTTCATATAATAATAGTTTTCACTACAGTAATCAGTTGGATCCTTAATATTCCCTCTATGGTAAGAGGTAAATAAAATCAATATACTAGAATTAATTTAGATGAATAAATCTATTGTGACCTCATATAGATAAGGAATTGGTAAAAAAGGTTTTATTCATTCAACAACACATAAGTGTAGCACAGAGTCAAAAATAGGTTATATTGATAATCATCAGAATGATATGAAGTTTGAAGTGGGTGATAAGGTATTCCAATGAATATCTCCATAGAATAGAGTGATGAGATTTGGATATAAGGGAAAGATAATACTAACATATACCATTACTTTTGATATTCTTGACTCTATTAGGATAGTAGCTTACCGATTTGTGCTTCCACTGAATCTCTCATAAGTATACAATGTATTCCTAGCATCTCTCTTGAGAAAGTACATATCCTATCCTTAACATGTACTAAATTCAATGTTCATACCATGAGAAATATATCTTTATTATAAAGGAATATTGGTAGAGATTATAGATCTTAGTGGGAAATTTTTATGAAATAAGACCATATTTCTCGTTAAAGTCTTGTGGTGAAACCACTAATATGAAGGAGTTATGCGATAACCATATGATGTTATTAGGTTGTGGTATCTTTATATATTTATATAATAGTGATTAATGTTGAGGGTGAAATTCATTTTAAGGGGGTATAATGTAATAATTTGATGTTTTTTATGAAATATTTCACTTTAAATGATTTTATTTTTCTAATAGCATGTGTTGCAGACAAAAATGAGTTTAAACGAATTGTATAACATTATTAAACTACTATAAAAATTTTATTTTATATCTATTAGATTGGTGGGAATAAATATTAGTTACTAAAAAAAGATCAGTTAATGTTTTATACATTTATAAAATAAATTAATTAGTTATCAAATGATTAGAATTGAATATAAAAAATTATTTTAAAATAAATGTGATGTTTTTATGAAAAAAATATTTTCAATGTACAAATAATTTTAAATCAATATATTAAATTAATCCCTATTTTTAAATGATTTTAATGAATATTTATACTATTATCATGATCGAAATTTTTAAACAATCAACAAATATTTTTCTAATCATAAGATAAGAAGAAATCTAGTTTTATGCTTATAAATGTATTTTTCCTAAAAAGAATTATTTGTCACATATTGCATAAATAAATGATAATTAATTTATTCCATTTATAATTATTGAATTGGATAAACATTATTATATATTTATAATCAATATGTTAAAATTTTATATTTATTTTCCCTATAATTTTTGGTCAATATGATTTTTCACTGTGGTAAGATTTATCACCTCGATAAATGGTAATTCATTTTTATATGGATTAAAAAAAGAGAATAGGATATATAATTTCATCTTAATTTGTATTATATGAATGAAATTTTACCCTTAATAACTATGTTTTTAAATGGAGTTATATAATAGACATTTTTCATGATAATGAATTATATATTATTTAAAACAAAGGAAGTGACAAAATCTCACTCTCTTATTTTAAAACATCGTTTCTGTGTTTAAATAATGAAAAATATTAGTTATGAACTAATAATAATAATAATTTGATTCCAAATAAAATTATATTCATTAGGAAAATTTATTTATAATTTTTCGATTTAAAAATTTACCTTAAATATTTAAACAATGTTGTTGCATTAATTATCCAATTAATGGAGAAATCAAATAAGTGATATTAAAACTATTAAAAGTGTTACAATTTGATATAAATAATGTGATAAAAAAAGTTACATTAAAATCACAATTTAGGGATGTTTTAAAATAGTTTTTTTTATTTATACATTTTTTATTGATGTTGTTAAATTTAATGTAATGAATAATGATAAATTTGACAATAATGATATTTTATAAAAATAAAATTTCATTAAATTATTTAATATTCATAAAAAATATTAAATATAGGGAAATTTTAAATCATATGGTAAAAAATATCATCCCTTTTCTATTTTTGAGTAAATAATTACATTATTTCTAAAATATTAGTCTTTTAAATGTGAAAAATATGTCACCAAAATTAATGTTAAATAAGGATATTTAAGAGGTTAAACCAGAAGATAAGATTTATGATATAACATAATCCCATTCATATTTTTATTATATTTAAATCATATACTACCATAGGTTCTAATTCATGACCCTTTGGAAGTATTTGTCTCCAGAATAGTCTTAATATATTTTATTTTATAAATAAATTCAAAAATGTACCCGTCAGCTATATTAATTACACCAATTTTAGAATTATATATTAATCATAACATACCAAATTATCTTCTCCAATTACATAGAAAAATTCAAGAGGTTTTGGTTTTTACAAAAACCAACCCTAGATCTCTTTAGAGGATATCCAAAGGAGTCATTTCAATGAAGATGTAATCGCTCTAACCAACCACTTCCTTTTTCTACTCGTCATTACCTCCAACAAATCAATAATATTTAACATTAAATAATAAATTTAATGTTATAAATATGATTAAATTTCAATATTTATATGAAAAAACTTTATAAAACCTCTTTCATGTCAATAAATAAGTGGATGTATCCCTCGTGCGTATGTACGACTTACCATCCCCTTAACGATAAAATTATTTTTTCATCACCATATTTTATGTATAGAAATTATGATTTTTTTAATGTATATATATGATATTTATGAAATATTTACACTTTTTTAATATTAAAAATATATCTACATTATTATCATCTAACCATTTGGGGAATGATATCGTTGCTTGTGTATGCACATGAGCTACCATCGCCCTGATGCAATGCAATTTGTTTTTCATTTATACTTAACATTGGTGGTAATAAGAATTTTTTTTTGTAATATATTTGAAATATATGATATAATAATAATTCTAGAAGAATTAATTGTTACTTAACTTTCTTTCATTCCATCTGTCACAAAATGGAAACAAATTTTATTCGTATGTACGACCTACCATCGCAATGAACAATGTAATTTATTTTTCAATATATAATTTTAAAGACTAATTACAAATATTTATATACTGAATATATATGATTTTTATACAATTATTAATATTATTTATACAATTTTATCATGATCAAAGTATATGTACTTGGACTGTCGAACCAAAACATGATTGGAAAACAAAGCAGTTATCACCTTAAAGGGTGATTTTAATAAAAATATATTATGAATTGGGTGATAAAATATTATAAACAAATAATACATTGTATTATTGATATAATATTATGTAATTCATGTATAATATGTCAATATTTATTATATAGTAGTTTTTAATGTGAGTAAATAAATGCAAGACGTGATGTAAGGTTTTATTTCACAATCTCATCATTATATGGGATTGATTATGTTTATATACATGTTAGGAAATATTCCTATTATATTTCCATATTTTTTTTAAATATCTTCCAAATTATTTTTAATATTATACTAAAAATCTTTAGAATAATTTGGTTCTGATGTTTAACTTCTTCCAAATATGTTTGAAAACAAAATTTCTGTTATTTTAGAGATGAGGTTCTTATTGACTTTTTTGAAAAAAAATATTGATAGAATGTTTTTTAACCAATAAAAAATGATAATATAATATAGCCATTATAATTACATAATTATTTGATTTTTTCGTTACTTTTTTTATATGGTTATATTAAATGAATATTATTTCAATTATAATTTCATCTATAATTTTTAGAAAATATAAATGATTTTCAAATGGGAAAGTTAATTTTTTAAGAATTATTCCATGTGATCTTTAAAAATAATTTTTTATCTAAGATAAAATTATTTAATTTTACCTATTCTATAATGGGTATATGATCTAAGGATACTATATTTATTTTTTCTCTAAATGGTTTATGGTTTTGATGGAATGATTTTTATGAATCCCATTTATTTTCCAAGATTTAGGTTATGATGACATATTTATAAAACCCATTTCCTTTTTCAGTTTCTGATATGATGAATTATGTATGATCTTATGGAACACATATGTATGGATTTCATTATGAGATATTTGGGACATATATCTCCCTCTAAATAATTGCTTAAGGTATTATATCTCATGATATTGTAAAGAGAAACAAGTTGATGTTCTGGATCCATTAGGGCAAACAAGTTGATGTGCTTGATATGTCATATGAAATCTGTTGATGTGCTTGATCTGTTATGGGGAATAATTCAATGTTCTTGATCATCTATTGGAAACATGTTTTGATTCTTGGGACAATGGTCTAGATATAATAACATAAAATATTAAATTTTTTCTATACTTATGATTTTGCTTCTCATGTTTAGGAAATGAGCTTATGGCTTATGATTTTGTTATGATGAATTCTCATCATTATGATTCATGTATTTTAAAATATTATTATTTTATTCCAAAAATTATCATTATGACCTTTTTCTGATTGGGTACAAACTTTTTATGTTATTGTCATGATATCATGCCCTTACGTTTACCTTATGATTTCACATAATCCTTAATTGATATATCTCTTATTTACCCTTACTGATCATCTAAGTTTCAATTTTCTTATGTTTCCTTTCCCTAGGTCATGAAGAAATATTTTTTCAGGGTATTCTATTGAAGAGTACTATATTAGGAATATTTTTATTGGAAAGGTTTAATATCCTTCAAATAATAAATAATGTATATATCAAATATCCCATGACTCTAAACAATTATGTTTTTTGGTGTAGTTTTCACTGTTATATAATGAATATTTATCTAAATAGATGTAATATTTGAGTATTAAAATCTCAGGCCATTATACCATATTCTCTACATAAGGGTAAAAGTCAATATAAAAAGTATTATAATCTTATTTAAAAGACTTCATTAAATTAATCCAAAATGTATTTAAAGAGTATAAACATCCACCAACACATCTAAAAGTGAAAGTACCTAAAACAAGGGCTCATGATGTTATAGGAAAATTTGGAATGGGAAGCCCTTGTGGTTCACTCAATTTGGGACCTATATATTAAAAATACATATTATAATAAAAATTATTCAATTATTAATTATGACTCTAAAATGTCTCCCCACTACCGTAGTCTTCTCGGATCACTTTGTACCCTCTGAAATCGTTATCACTATATCATGTTGTCGGTAAAAATTTATTTCATAAATGATAATTTATCCATATATACATTGTTCTTATTTGGGTGTCAAACAATAGAAATGTAATTATGATTAGCCTACCAACCCCCATGTCTAACCATGTTTGTCTTCACAAATAAGTAGAACATTATATATTCTAAATTTTATCTATCACATCAATCTAACTATTTCATTTTTACCCCATTACGCTTGGGTTTGTTCAGTGAATAATATTATCAACAACACATTCATGTGAATCTCGATCCTAATGCAAGGGTATTTGTTTTATATTGAAAAACTATACTTAACATGTTTTTATTTCTTATGTGTTGTTTAAAAAATCATTTCATAACACTTAATCGTGTTGTGAAATTTAAAGGTATACAATTATCCTTAAATAGTTTGTGTGGGATCTATATAGGGAGTTAGAGGATTATTTTTTCTTTAAAAGGGAGTGGGTGAATTTCATTTGGTTCCTCTGAAGAGGTTGTATTTGATTTTTGATCTTGCTATATTCTATGGATATATTTTTAGATACATTATTTCACAACTTTGATGACTATCAATTTAAAATTCATACCCATTGCATGGATTTCTATATTATATATTGTATAATTTTGTAAGATTTCGATGAATATAGTAATTAGGGATAATTTTTTATTCAACCTATTTTAAATTAAAAATACTCTACCTTATCCCTGATCTTGAGTCATAGATCAAATAGATTGATTTTCCCCCTCGATTAATAAACAGATCCCTCATTATGACATGATCACATCTATAAAAGGAATGGATTCACAAATATGTTGTGTTTTTAGGAAAATATCATGGTTTAGTCTCATGATTAATAAGGATGGAACATGTGATCATGGAATAATGTGGAGAGGGGGAATAATGTATAATAATAAGGATTATTTTGTGATGATATTTAGGTCGTTTTATCGAATAGGGAACTCTATCATAGCAGAATCATGAGCCATGTTATGTGGGATATCATTATCAAAAAAATTCAACTTTTTTATACATGGTGTCGGTAGACATTTATTAGATTTCAAATTCGTGAAAGTAAATTTCCATATCCATTGGTTAATTTCATTCAATATTACGATATAGAGTTGTTTTCACAATCAAGAAGTTAATATTCATTACATGTAATGAGGGTATCATGGAAGTTAAACTCTATTCCTGTAAAGGCGAATAGGGAAATAAGCATAGAATTTATTATAGATCTTTATCTCTCTCATTGGGCTATAAGATCATTTTACACCGGGATTCATTTGGGCTCCATAATTTCTAACATTCTCGAACCTTGATGTTTTCAAAAATGGAAAATAGTTTTAGATTATTTAAAACCCAAAATTATTAAGGATTAGGGGATATCATCACTATTGGGTTGACATCTTTTTTCAATTTTGGTGAGAAATTCACAAAATCCATGGAAAATAAATCATTGGACCTAGTGTTTGAGATTTTTTATGTTATTTTTTCAGCATTAGTCTAAAGACACATTCATAATATATACTCATATAAAATCCATTACCATGTTCAATAAATTGTATTTATTAAGATCCTAATAGACCACTATAATCAAATCCTTTATCTAGTTTTTTAGAAAATGGGAATCTTGAAAATTTTTTATTAATGATTTCTTCCTTTACCAATAGAATAATATAACCAACTTTAAATATAAATTTTTTATAGGGAAACTATAAAAGATAGTAAGTAACATAAAATACCTATATATGGACAGAGAAGAAAGTGTATATAAGTGTTTGGATAAGGAATGTGATTGGAAATCCTTGAAATTTTAGTATATGGAGGTTTTATACAATTATCACTAGTGAAAAAATGGTTTTTGTGATTATGTTTTATTTTTTAACATCAGTTTCTTCATGGCATTCTTAAAGGTGAAATTATAAATATGTTTTTCATGTTAGATAATAATAAATTATTTTATAAATGTTACATATATTGTTGTGTTTTTTAATGTTGCTTTCTCAACAACAATGTGCAAAGCCATTTATCACATCGATTTGTACATAACTGATGTGATAAATCCAGTTATATATGTTTCCTAAAACTATTTTATAAAAACAATCAATAAAAATATCTAAAAATACATATATTATGGTTATTTTTCATGTTAGCTATATCAAAACTGGCTTCTAAAACAATTTAAGTCGTTGATTTTTTTTAAAAAAATGATATGCATAATCTTATTTTTAAAATTTTCGCATCATTTATAAAATAACCGACATGAAAAATATTTTTTAAAATTAGATCCAATATATTTGACTACAGTAAATGAAAAAAATAGACCAAAAAAATAAAAATAGTTTCAATGAAACCATAATAAAACATCACAAAATCATTTAATTTCAACATGAAAATTTGAAATTTAATATTGAAAATGTATTTTAAAAGTAATCTAAAACCCAATCATACATCTAATGCAATCAAACCATTTTCTTTGTAAGTGTATTAACACTAGTTCTATATATGTATGAGGGCCATAAAAAATATAAAATTTTAAAACAGGGCATTTATCAGGTATTATGAATATAATTAACAACAAATTAAAATAATAGTTGTAATAAAATACAAACTTCTAAAACATTATAACTGTATCAGTAGAAATTATTTTAAATATAAATTATAAAAAATTCAATCCACATTCCATTAAACCTTATTGAAAATTAAAATTATATATAAAAATAATTTTTCAATTTAAAATAATATTTTAATTTCTTATATCGAAAATTCTGTAATTATAAATGATAATCCACCTTTTTCTATATTTTTTTTTATGCTCCTCTTTTTTGTTTCCTATCTAACGAAATATTATTCCCAATTTTTAAAAACAATGAATGAAATAAATATGAATTTTATTTTAATATATACATGTATCCAATTAATCAAACTTATGTGTTCAATACATTATTGCAATTATCTCACACATTACCAGGTATAGATGATAGCCAATAAGCTCACTTCTCTCTTGGAAAAAGTAGAAAATATCCAATGGTCACTAATAAGAAAAAATATATATAATTTGAGTGGTTATTCAGTAAAGATATATAACAATTTACTGAATGAATGTTTCATGCTCTTGAAGAGATGTAAGAATCCGACATTGAATTACATTATTTAGAAATCTATTAATAACACAAACTTCTCTTTATGCAACTCTCATTATCATCTCTATAAGTGAAATAAACTGTGGGACAATTAATCTATGTACCGATGTTTTATCTTTTTGTATAAAAATTGAATAAATATACATAATAAATAAAAAACATAAGAATTAAATCTCAATAAATTAAAATAACATAATGTTATATGATAATTTACATACATGAAAAATAATTGCATCATGTTGACGACCGATGACTCTCCAGATATATATTTCTTTAAAATGATCACATTCATTACACACCTGAAAAATTTATCTTCCATTGGAAGTTTATAATCTCCCCCCAAAAACATTAATATATTGATAATGTATAAAGTCTATAAAAAGTTGTATTTGAAGTCATAATAGTAGGTAGTTGTTCTTTCCTATTCAATATGACATTACATTTAATGTATTCATATAAAAAATTTATTCATATGAATTATAAAATTGTAATAAAATTATAACTAATATGAAATAAATGATATAACTCCATATATCATTGGTAATTTTTTGAAAAACTCTATATGGACTAAAAAAAGGTTGTTAATTTTTCCAACAATTGTGACCTTATTTATATGAAATAGTGTTATTGTCGATCTATTTATTATATTTTAGATAGTGACCATATGATTCTATATCTCTCTTCATTAATATTTAAAGGTATCCCTGATATAATATATAATCCCATATGAAAAAATATAATGTTCAGGATACTCAACATATATCCCACAATAAATTGTAAGTTTTCAAAGATGTGGTGTATGAGTTGGATAAGTAGGATGAGGTGGAAACATGGTATCAACAAGGAAGTGGTGCAGGAGTGGGATTAGCTACCTAATATTGTCATTGTTTATCTGCAAAAATTGACAGCACTAAATCTTAGATTATTTCTTCAATCTTCTCACCCATATCATGGTCTTTAAAGAGACTCGATATTTTATTTCATATAAACCTCCATTGAATAATCTTTATAAAGAATAAATAATTTTTTAGTAATAAACCTGCTGGGTATCCTCGTACATGACCTGGGTATTCAATCATTCCAAATATAGTAGCTAAAACATAATTCTTACCCTCATCAATGAATTTCTAATGTCTGATATTATCCTTATTTGATTTATGTATATAAAAATTGAAAATTTTAGTTTTGAATCACAATATAAATGATTTTATTTTACATAAATATAATCATTAAAATAAATAACATCTTATAAAATTTTTAAAATGTTATAAAAAACAATACTAAACAAAACACATTTTATCATATTCATTAGAGAATATTCTATATAATACAATATTTTTTAGTTTATTTACACTAAAAATAGTGCATGAATAAAAACCTTCATGAATGTATTTCACTATTTTTTACACAAAAAAACTAATCCATGAATATTCTCTTTAACAAAATGTTTTATTTTAATTTATCGGATTAACCTAAAATTTATTTTTTTCAGAAAATCTATAAATTTAAAAACTATATAGTAGTAAATATATTTTTACTAAGGGTATAATACACACAACTAAAATAATTTAACCAAAAAACTTTACTTGAGAGAGAAAATTTGTTTTATAATGAAAAATAAAACTAATACATCTAACATTTTATTAAATTTTAAAAAGTACATAGGAAATAAATATGTTTTTCATGTAATATTATGAAATTACTGAGGGATTATTTCGAAAAATTATTTCCTCTTTATCATTCTATATGGAATAAACCATATCTATGATGTTCTCATAAATTTTCTCTATAAATATTTTAGTAGAAGTAGGGATATCATATAAATCAGAATCATCAATAACTTTTTCACCCGTAACATACTACTTTTTCCTTGAAAAATATAGGACATTGCATATTGGATATATCAAGAAATTATTTTTTCATGTGTTTCCAGGCAAAAAGGATAAATTATGTATAGAAATATATTCAGATTAATTAGTGTCATATATAATTCATCATGTTTTAAAATTTTGTTATTGATAACCCATTTACATTTAAATACTATAACATGAAACATAATGTCATCAATCTCCCATATTTCTTCAATGAATCTATAATATGCACTTGATAGATATTGGTTCTTTTTATTTGGAACATTAAATATTAATTACTTATGTTAACACTAATAAACTACTATTTTTACTACACTTCTATTATCCTGGTCATTTTTATGAAATATATATCCATTAATTTTATACCTAGACGATATTTTAAAATTTAAACTCGGACCACCCACTAACAATGTCATTTTTTTATGCATCATAGTTGTAATAGAAAGATGTTTTTTATACTCATTAAATATCAAAATATATTTCTTCTTTGTATTACAGAATTTTAACGCATTAATTTTCAATGTTATATATGGATGAGCATCATCTATGTTATTAAATTTATATAAATGTATCTTTTTTATCTATCCATCTATCAACGATTTTACATTCAATACACAAATCCCTTTTCCCACATAGTTGACGTGTTCATGGTGACATATAGGCAAACCAATGTACTCTACTGAAGACAATTATCTTATACAAAACTCCACAACCTCCATATAAATATACTTCTCATCTATAGAGGACCCATATCAATATGTATTATTAACATATACCTATCAATATATTTATATAACTTGGAATATGGTACATCAATATTTGTTATAAAGGTCGAAAAAGCCTTATTTATGATACCAACTGTACCATTATATTATCTATGATATCAAAAAATGGAGTAAAATACATCTCAAGTTGTAAAATATTGAAACTGCATTATTCTCTAAATTGATAAATGGGATTATAATTAATCACTTTGTTAGAAATTTAATTCTAAAATTAACACACTTTCACGATAGTAATTTTAACATTCATGGGAAATATTCAATTCAATGAAATTGGGATTATTTTTTTGATCCTCAAGTGATAATCATGAGATTTTATACAAGTGAACTTCAAATAATTTAGATACATGAAATTGTTTACATTTAATGAATATAACAAAGACATTTTGATACCATGGATACAATAATAAAATATAATTTTCTCTCTATTGGATAATATATATCAATCTAGAGGTATGTATATTCATTTTCTATTAGGAGGGGGTGATAAATTATAATGTATTCCCATTTAGATTAAGTCACCTCTTTCATTAATCCCATATTTAGTCTTTCCTTTAATATTTAAAAATGTTTAAATAAATATTTCCCATATATTTTTCTCCACATGGATGACATCAATGTAATTTTTTATATAATTATATCTCAAATATGGAAGTTCAAAATAGGTTTACCTTTTATTACAAATATTCTTATAATAACTCCATTTTTGTGCCTTTCCAAAATTGATATGACTTTTTTTCACCCTCTACAAATACTGATTATTGGGAATATGTTTGGATAAATATCATGTTTCTTGGATTTATTTATCTAATTTTTTGTATATTTAATAATAGAGGACTATAGAGAATAACCATTGATGGCCCATGTAAACTATTTTTATCCCATGTTGAAGTTGGTAATATGAAGATAGATATTCACAAACTGGATATGATTTCTATCCCATAATATAATATCAATGAAAATTTTCATATATTGGGAAGTAATTTATTTTGAACAAAATTAGTTGATGTATTTTGAAACATTACATTTTAAAAGAATCATACACTATAATACCTTCCTCCAATAATATTTTCAAATCATAAATTAATGGCGATAAGTGAACATCAATATCATTTATATGATGTTTTAGTTACGAATTAATTAAACTCAACATGATATAGTAATGCTTCATAAAAATTTGAAAATCCATGTTGTAAATTACAAATAAAAGATGTCCTGATTTATGTTTTATATATAGGATTTAATATGGATTCATTATATATTTTAGAAGTCTATGTATAAGATTCCTAAAATCATTTAAAAATGTGGAAAAATTTTGATATGAATTAATCCACTATGGTAAATCAGAGAGATGATGTAATTTTCACTCAGATATCCACCCATTTACATAAAATATTAATGTTTTTTCATTATTTTAATTTCAAAATAAATTTTTAAAATTATGAATTATAAGAAGATACCCAAATCATATAGTAGGATCCTCTAGAACTATTATATTAGCCTATTACATTTCATTCAACTTAATCTCAGATATCCTATATTGAGGTCACTCTGAAAGACCTTCATATTTCTTCATATATATATATATATATCATGGTCATTTAGGTAATCATGTATCCTCTTATACCCAGAACTCATAAGGAATTATATTTGTATCACATTATAATTTGAATCTCGATTATATTTATCTTTGGGAACTATGTTTTTCAATAACTTTAGAAACTTTGTAAAACTTTGGTCACACTATCCATTATACAACTTCATGTTAATTAATCATAATACCATTGATAAATACATAAATTACATACATCCTAGAAAAAATATTTTTTCATCATCACTATATATATTCTCAATTATCAGTTAATTCCAAATTTCTTCTATCCAATATCATAAATCATTACATTAATTTGACCAGAATTATCATATATAAAATCATCACCATCAATAGATCTGAAATTCTACCCAGTTTCACCATACCAAATCCAAGGGATATAACTCAGATAAAAACCATGATAAATTAAGTGATATTTGATTTTTATACTGTTCAACATCTTTACATATAAATATTTCGAAAATGGGTAAAAAATAGGGCATGGTTTGGAACATATCATTTAGAATATTCCAAAAAAATAATCAACAACATCCTTATACTCATCTCATGTTTTCAGTGTAGTAATCAATCTACAACCAATTATTATTTATAACAAATATCATGATTCAAAAATAAGTTATTATATTTTTAATTTTAATTCCAAAATTATTATAATAAATTACAATAAAATATATAATAAAATATTTCATGAATAAAATAAATTCAATATATTTTATAATAAAATATCAACATGAACTTATTTAATTATCATTATTTTATAAAAAAATAAAAACATATCATGAAATAATCATGATAAAAAAATATGTTATAAATACTATGTATTCAATCACTATAATATACTATACCTTCAAAACACACATTCACTGTGTAGATGAAAAACATATCATATACACACAATAATAACTAACATTATTTATAGAAAAAATTAATCAAATAATGATTTAATCAAAACTAAATCTAAAAATAATCATTCTTTAATTGATGAATATGTTATATTTGAGAATAATAGAAATTATATATAAAAATAAAAATATAAGGATCATCAATGAAATGATGAATTTCAAATTGGAACTAAAATAATGAAAATACCAAGTAATGATGAAAAATTTATAGAGTAAACACAAAACTCATATTGATGTTGGAAGGGGAAATAGATATAATGATTACAATGGGAAGAAGGCATAGAGAGAGAGATAGAAACTGGTGGTCGATGATATCTTAGGGTGGATGAAAAAGGTTAATGTCAAATAAAAGAGTGTTGAGGCTAAAGAATCATAGAAATAATGGTTAGGGTTTTCTATATGAGAGATAACAGATGAATTCCACATGACTGAAAGAAAAAATGAATCATCTGGACATTTCATAATAGTTTTCAAAAAATTTCTTGTCAGTTATTAGATAACCAATGTGAAAATATAAATTTTTAATGTTTTTTATCAAATAACAATATTGAATATTTACTTCTTATCTATTCTATGTCGATTAAAAAATAACCAAAATGAAAAATTTTCATCTAAAATAAATATTTAAATAGTATACTCTACTCAAATAAATAATTTTTTTTAGTTTTTATATTTTAAAATTTGTGTGAAAATTATTTCAATGATTAAATTTAATCTCTAGTTATTTTATAAAGTCATATAGTATTTTATAATGTAATTTTTAAATATTATGAGTTCTAATTTGATAATGGGTTTTTATGTGCCAAAATGGAAAGTATTATTACAATATGCCTTGTTGATTCTAAATTTCAATATCCATTTATTATCAATAATTCAACTGATATGTCTCTTACTTCAGAAGGGTTTCTTGTAAACATTCATGTCTCTATAAATGTGGAGCATGATTTAACATAGGAGGATCAATATTTTTTGTACTAACCACACATGAAATAAGATTTGGCTACACCATATATCTATTGGGAATTGGATAGAATGAGGAACATATAAGAAAAAAGGATTTACCTACAATATATTTTTTCAATAGATATATGATATTATAGATCACCAAGTCATCCCCATAAATGATAAATACATTAAGTAAGAGGGAGATACACTGAGAAATTTTATTGGTGCTCTAATAAAAATACACATAATATATGTGATTACAGATGATAGTTTATATTACATGGTGGATACAATTACCATAAAAAGGAACTTATTGGGAGGCATATTAATAAATAAAAACAAGTTGTTCTATATATTATATTTTATTTTTATATTTTTTTACTTCTTTCTACTAAAAAATCCATTTTACACCATCACAAATCACTTTTCATCATTTTAATCCTCTATTTTCATTGACCCAAGGTGTATCTAGAAAATTTAAAACATATCATATTAAGAATAAATAATTTTTAATATCTTCAAATAATGGTATAATGTTTTTTTTTAATATTTAGGGCCTACTTCAGATGATGCAGGGGATTTGATGGATTATATTAATTTGGGACTTTGGATGTGACAATAAAACCATTAGGGGAGTATTTTTTTGAAATTTATGTATCCTTACTCATGTGTGTGAATTGAATTTTTAAAAAAATCATATGATTTATATGTATACACACATGTAAATTATACATTATTAATAATTTTAGGCTGTAATTTTATTGGGAGGTTCTCATCTGTTCCCTAATTTGACAATGAATCCTACATGATAAATGATGAAATTAATGTTATTATATAAAATTTAAGGTATTTTTTATATATTTCATTAATTCATATTAGAAAATTGTAATTAACTTGGTTGTATGTTTTGATGTTTTGTGTATTCTTGGAATGATGAGATATTTTTTGGTGAACTAGATAAGGAATATTTAGGTAAATATTTGGAATATTCTTCTCAAAATTTTCTAATTATGTATAAAATTTTAATAGAGTAGATTAAATTTAATAAAATCATAAATATGAAGCCTTTCTTATGCATTTTGGGAAAGTGATGCTTTTAATTTTTTGATCTCGATCATGTAGTTATTATGTGTCCTTATTTTCACGATCACGTTTATCCTTTAATAATTTAACAAGGTGATTCATATAAATAATGGGTGTAAAAATATCACATATGTATATCTTGTCAAATAAAACATTTATATATAAAAAATATCACCATGAAATTATTATTACCCACCATTATATTTTAATGTTTCAAAATAATTAGATTTTATGACTTATAAAAGTGTCTACATAATAATTTGTGTTAGTGAAATCCTTGTTTATATTACCTCTGTGAATGAGAATTTGATTTCCTGAACCCAGGTTCCACTAAAAGGTGCTCTAATCCCTGTTGGACTCATGGACACAAGGGTGTCTCGCCAAACACCAGAGTTTTCCATCCAGCAACGAGGACCAAGGTTGTGTCTTTGGGGATACAATGCATTCATTACCACTATGGATCAAAAAATAAAATTAAAAAAATATGTACATAGTACAAGAATGATATGAATAGATGGAAAATTAGATTACAGAAACTATAAAATTGGACTAATAAACTTCTGTAGTGAAAGAAAGAATCACTAATAAAAAACCGATGAAACTGATGATAGTAATCAATGATGAGAACTGAATCATATATGAATATTGATGATAATTTATATTTTGTCTTTACAAAACTGAAAATATTCATATGTAGCAGCGTGAAATACATGTTATACAAAATAATGAAAAAGAATCCAAAAACTATATGAGCATCCCGAGCTCCCACTTAAACATCTTCATCCATCTGAATAGTAATGAATTTTGGTAATATCGGATGTATAAAGCGGGATGTTTCCCCTTATCAAAATCTATATACATGTAATCATTCATAGTAACAATGGTGGCCCGAATAGGGTTTGGGATAAATCTCAGTATTCAACCACCACTAATATCTATAACATCCAATCCATGTAATATAAACAGAAATAGTGTGCATACATGAATGTATAAAATTATAGAAGTATAACAATGTAAATACCCAGTAAATTCATCAGCATCACCTATCAATGTTTCTAAACATTATATCATTTAATTGTAGAATTATTCACTAGTTTATATGATAAATCCAAGTGATGTATAACAAAAATTGACATCATGACATGAGAGTAATAATAAAGGACCCAAAATATAACAAGGCATCCTATTATGCTGACAACAATGAAGAGGATCCAAGCTAATGACCAACTCATCCTTAACCATATGGATTGAGACAACTCGGTAATAATCATTAGAAAATACATGAAGGGTTTGTGTATTATCCAAGGTGCTTAGACCAATTAATTATACTATAATATGATTCTAACTGAGTCCAAGGAATTCATCCATGGTAAAATGGGAAAAGCAATTATTAGGCCCAGTGGGTATATCCTTAGTAGAAGATGTCCATGATGCCATTCTGAATTCAAGGAGTGTATCCAAGGAATCATAATAATGATAATGGAGGGATCCTAAAACGTCATTTTGGGAATATAAAATTACAAGGATAATGTTTCATGGTGTGTATCACCCTTATCAACTAACATCCTCAAATCAGAATGATGTTCATCAGTTTTCAAGGAATTCCCTTGATAATCCATGGTTAGATCAAGTATAACCACTTCAATAATAGTGAACAGTTCCATAAGATATAAGTACCTTATAGTGATTCACACTATAGTTAAGGCCATGTAATACTCATGCCTTTTAATTAGTCATTTTGTTCAAGTTGTCTCCTTTCATTCGCATGACAAGGCATAACTAGGAATGAAACTGTTTACTAGTTCATTTATGTCATAATCAAATTATTAGGTTCACATATCTACTATCCCTTAGGAATGTAAATGGGTGATAAAGACATAAAGAATTTCATTCATTTAAATTTATATACGTAAAGTGATATATATATATATACTTTCCAATTAGAATTGAGAAAATTAATTAATTCAATCACTTTTCGTAGAAGGGTTAACAGATGTTATCATATTCATGGTCTAACCATTAAAACCCAAAATTATTATTTTTATATAAGGGAATACAATTAATATGGTCAATCCATATCACTCTTGAATGGTTCCATAGATGAACATAATAAACATCTAAAGTAATTTTATGGAAACAACTTAATTTGGTTGGAAATCATTGATGTCTCAACCTCAAATGGTGTGATGATATTATATGGAAATGAATCAATAATATGATAAGGGATATTATAAGAAAGACAATTGAATTTAATAGGCCAAGACTAATGAAATCAGTGCACACACACACTACAAGAATTTATAAAAGAATAAAACTTGAGGGATCAATCCTAGACCACCTATATTAATCTTGTACAACTCTCCTCATCTTGTATCATCTTTATGTTTGTCCTGGACCAGAAGAGATCTGAATAATGTGACACCTCTCTAAAAATAATGTTTAATGATCCTACATCTAAATATCATCTTCATGTATAAGAGAATTTAAGAACAAGTCAAAAATAACTGATTACATACCTATACACATCCAACGTGATGAACATGGATCAAATCAGACTTAAGATTGGAGCTCAGGATAAAAAGCAATGAAAATGATTTGGGAGCTCAAAAATGGAGAGAGAGGATCTTGATATCCATAGTAATTATTAAAGGATGAAAGGGTTGAGTTATGAATTTATTTAAGGGTATTTTCGTAATTTCACCAAAAAAAATAGGTTCATAGTTTGGCTGCACGATTGCTAAAAATGTGTGCCAACCGTGGATGGATCACTATTTAAGATGGGTACTTGCACTGTTAGGATGAAAATTTTGAAAAATAATATAATAAAAATGTGAATCACCTATACTAAAAACTATAGACATTCTGTATGAATGTGCATCCCCTATCGTGTAGTTAATAAAAACTTCATGCCCAACATAACACCACGGTCCATCCCCACACTTTTAAGAGAGACCAAGCAGGCTGGGAGAAATCATCTATACTAACCAGGTACACTTGTAATCTTCTCAATCGTATACGGTTCTGAGCTCCAAAAAATCCATGGAAACCCGTGAAAACATTATAACCTCATTGAGTGTCCACAGTATATCCCTAATAAGGAATTAGATAGAAATTAAAAGATTTTATACCTGAGGAAAAAACCAGGTACCTACATTCTCCCCCCATTAAAGAAACTCATCCTAGAGTTTACCTTCTATGGGTAGTGAAACAGTGACTAAGAATAACTCTGGTTACTAGGAACAAATATCATCCTCCCTATAACTCTATATGAATTTACAAATAGATTTAACATAGAAATCATTAAAAACTGAGTCTTTACAGAACACCACTATTTTATAACCAATCCTAGTAAACATAATTTTTTAACCTCAATAATTTGAATTTTCATAAACTGACATACATGGTTTCAATTAGTAATATATTTGAGTCTAAGAAGACAAACATATTATTTGGTGAATAATAACTTACTCTTATGAATAGTAACAAACACTTATGATTGTTAATAAATAGAAAATGAGACAAAAAATTTAGAAACTTCACCCATGATTGTATGCATACAATTTAGACATCATTAAAGTGAAAAAATAATCATATTATAAGTATTGGTGTTTTAGAATGTCATAAATATTTTAATTAAAATTTTATGATTAATTTAATAATTTTAAATTCAAATAAATACTCATAAAATGTATTCATATATTTTTTACTTTCTTGTTTTTTGGTTATAATATAATTTTATGGGACCTTGATTAATTTCTAAATGTGTTATAAAATGAGTTACAGTTTTAAAAAGTATTTTTTGAATAAATTATGATTTTATTTAACAAATTATAATGAAAATATTAAAAAATTAATTTATAAAAATTGATTTCATAATTTAATTCTACATATCAAAAAATGGTTAGGGTGGAATTTTGGGAATTTTCTTGACATACTCAAAATTTTTATGAATAGTGAAATACGGTAAAATACTGTATATAACAATTATCTCTTAAATTAAATATTTATGAAATAATGATTGATTTAAACACACATTTTCCATAATCACATAAACATATTACTATTAGGGGTCACAAGAATCAAAACAATTGTTTTTCTTGAGGGAGATAATAAAATAATGATTAAAATATTCAAAATTTACCCCTTTCCTCCACTGTAAATCCCCTCTCACTCAATCTTATATTCACTCCTTTCAAGCGAAGTGTCTTTTATAAATTATAATCAATTATAATATGATGATCTTCAGCCATGACCATCAGCTCATGGTCTCACAAAAAGACCAAAACCTCACCCAAAAGAGGCTTTCAAGGAAGATTACAATAAGAGGTAAACACCTCTTTTCATTTCATTCTGTTCAAGTTGTCTTTTATGTGGTATATATTTCAAGTTTTCATACCATGTTATTATTTCCATATTATTAATCACCTACATTAATTTTTGGGTCTCTTATGAATGGGTACCCCCTTTCCCCTCGCTTTTTAATGTTTTCTGAAACCATGTTTCATAGTCATTATGTTGTAGAATCTTCATCTCAAACCCACTCTCTTTTTCATGAACTATTATTATGTTATTATATTTTCATTATATTATATTGGGATATTTCATTATTAATTTCCTTAATTTACATATTATTTATTAATTATGAGATACCCTTTTTTCTCTCATCAAAATATTTTATGAATTTTTAAGTGACGTTGTTAGGATGCCAACTTTTCTAAAAGGATTTCTTAACTTTTCTTTAGTTTTGTGTTCCTGTATTTTTCATTCCTATCCCACAATCATCCAAATGTTGTTATGAATCCATTATTTACATGTACTGGTATTTTTTCCAGATAAAAGAATAATTCCTCCTAATATCTAATTTTCCATTCTTTTATAATAACAATGAAAACACCATTCGAGATATGCTAATTTACCACATTCAAGGACAATGGGTTTTCAATTTAAATTGTCATATTAAATTCATATCATGAAACCATTATTATGATTTAACCATACTATAATATATGAAATATTTCTCATATTTTATTTTGGAATATTTTTATACACATTGTTTTAATTTATTAAGAAAATTGGGTTTTTCGGGTTCAATAAAACCCCAATTAACCCAAACAGTTATCATTAAATAATATAAATAATGATTTATCTTCACTCCAAGTAACCAAATGAAAATTAAAATCATGTAACATTATATTTGTTCACTAATAACATATAACTTCAATTTTTGATATAAATCATCATTTTACATGATTCTTTGTTCATGTATTTAAGTATACCAATCGGAAATAAATAGACTCGAACAATGAAATTGAACCACTTAACCCATAAAAGGGACATGGATGAACTAATTAAGGTTATAATAAATAAATTAAATTTAGATTAGGTTCTGGAAATATTAATTAATGGATTTAATTTTCTAATCCAGGACACTAAGTCTATGTAAAAAACACAATCATACTTAAGGTAAGGGTTTCCTTATCTCACCTCCATTTTAGTGAGACATTCATTATTAAGTAATATTATTTTTGTATGGTGTATGTATACTGACCATTGATGATTAATATCATTAAAATATTTATTATCATGGTTTTCAGTGTATAATTTTCATATTATTAATTTTGGTTCAAATGAATCGATTGATTACAATGTCGTAAGGGATTTCTACCCGAACCTTCCTTTTCTTTCTGGTTACTCTTATTCTGTACTTATCTCGATTATATTATTATTTATTCTTATTTACTCTGCATAAATTTTGTTTTAATTTATTATATATTATTAACATCTAGAATGATTCATTATTTTATTGGGATTTACATGTTTCAAAAGGATCATTCAAAAAATGTATCCTGATAAACAAACTAGATTCATTGTTTATTTTTAAATTCTCAAATGTTTTCATGTTTACACAGTAATTTGTTTGAAGCCACCATTATTTTCGTAAAAACAGTAATTTTATCATAAAATATTATCATGGATCATTTATTGGTTTAATATAAAAAAATTTCCTCTCCTCTTTAAAATTCACGTTAATACCTTCCATAAAACGATCTAAAATTTTTTGTTTCTAATAAATATTAGGAACTATTTTTACATGATTTCATTTAAATGGGAAATAATTTATGCCTGATATATAATTTAAATCTCCTAGTATTTTATTTTATGGGATATTCATGTTTACAATCTGATTTCATTGAAAATATAAACAACATTCTAAAAGATATCTTTTTTAAAAAATAAAAATGATTTTCCTCAACTCACATTGACTTTTATGAGATATATGCCTTGTTCCCCACTTATTTTATTCTTGTAGTGTATGTACTAACCATTGGGATAACATTTTAAGAGTATCCTGATACTAATGGTATTCTATTGTATTATTATTTGAATTTTTCAAGGTGGTATGGGACACTTTAGAATGTTTAAGGATTATTTCCCTAAAGGATTTTTCAATTCACTCTTTTAAAAGTATCTTCATCTATGTCATCAAACATTGCTGAATATTTTACTTCATTGATGATAATATCCAATGATATAATACAATATGTTTTATTGAATTTTTTATGATTATTTTGACAGTTTTTGTGCTCTCTTAAAACCATTCATTAATTTACTTAGAACGGTTAGTCTTTATGATTAGTATTCAAGGAAAGTTATATGCATTTCATATACTAGTTTCAATATGAACATATATGTTATTCATGATTATCACCAATCATATTTAGAATGAATTTGACTTATTATGTGATGTTTGGGGATCAATATAGACCCCATATTCATCGGTAGGTCTCATGCGACAAATATTCATGAACTTAGTCGATGAACTTCTCATTTTGATATATGGTTTGGGCCGAGGCCTTACACATTTGGCCGAGGCCCCAACGATATTTTTTAGAATGTCTGGAAAATAAATTTCCCACAATATCTTTCTATAAATTAAGATTTCGTGGGGTTATTAAACTAATAAAATACCCAGGGTTATGATTTATTATGGAAATATTTATAGAGCTCATATTCCTACCATATTATGTCCAAGTTTATTTTTAAAGGCATGTGTTTTTAGTAATCCACTATTCTTAATGTTTATGTTTATGGTATATTCTACAGTATTGATTAACCTTACTTATCATCTAAGCTCACACCTTTATTATGTTTCATTTTATCCAGACATGTAGAGGTTTATTATGAATGACCTACAGGGATAATCTTAGATTTATAGATGTTCCCAATAATTTTTATATGTTTTTTTCTTATCAAGTTGTAATGTTGAACATATGCAGTTATATGGTTTTAAAAACTACTAAACTACTCTGTCCTTTGGTATTTGATTCCTTTTAATCATTCCAATTTATTAAAATAATGGACTGGCTTTAGTATTTTGGGATTAGGGCGTTACAGTTGGTATCAAAGGAAGTTTAGTAGAAAACATGGAAACTATATGTAGAAATATTATATTATTGAAAAAAATATAAGATAAAGTTATGGTATAAGAATACAAGGACATCCTAGAATATTGGTAAGGAATAGATTGTGTAGTTTATCAGGGAAACCCATTCTTATCAATTCATAAACAAGTAGAGGTGGCTATGAAATAGATGTATCTATGGGTAAAACCCAAAAAACACAACTTTGAGATAGACTTGAATGGGAACTAGTGCATGACAACGGGTGATGCTAAACTCCATGTTCAACACTCCCAGTGGATATTATTTGTTAAATTTATAAGTTTATTACAAACAATTATCAATTATTTATTCCCCAAAGTAACTAATGTATATAGTTCTAGGATTTATGATGCATAAATTTTTGTTATCTGTTATACCATGTTTATAAATACAGATAGTTCTTAATTTAATGAGCTAATATATAATATGGAATTGATATAAAATTGTGACTACTATAAGGAATGATAACTTCACCAATACACATTATGTGAAGAGTAAGAATGATTATATCTCTTATGGTCTTAAGCCCTAATTTCAATTGAAGATTGTCTCAAAAGTATCATCATCATATGAGGAAATAGTATAATGTTTTTAAAGTGTATGTTCAGATGTCCATGAGTCCTACGAATTTTAATAGAAGTAAAAAAACAAATATTATTGAAGGGGAAAACTTGGATAATGGGAAGAATGTAATGATTTATTTTCCCGCATGTGATAAATTTGGATGGAAACACCATGGTATATGTTTAAGAGGAAAATGGGTTTTTGTTAAAGTGTGGAGAAATAGTACACTATGCTCATTATTTGAAGACAATGAAATGATATTCCTATATTCAATGCTTCAATTGTATGGATATGGGGCACTACACAAATGAATGTCCCAAGCATCATGGAAATATAGCCTTGAAAAAAAAGGGATCAAGGAAAAGCTTATGATCTTAATATGGTTCAAGAATAAAAAATAATGTATTTATATTTTTGGATTCAAGAACTATGTTCTGATATTATTATTATAAGAATTATGAGATATATAATGGTTGTACTACAATACTATTTCATTAAGGATTTGAGGTCATATGATGAATGATATAAAGGAAAAGTGATTTAGTATAAAGAAAAACTTTTTAGAAAAAAACATGATCGAGAGAAAGACAACCCTTAATATATATATCTGATGTTGATATAATTATGAAGAAATAATTGATTCAGATAAGTACTGACTTCCTTGAAACTGATTATTGACTTGTCGAGTAGTGGTCTATTCACTAATCAATGGAGTTTATAAAACTTTTAGATATAAGGAATATATACAATAACATGTATCTTAATTATGGAATATAGAAGAATTCATATTCCAATATCCTTTTTATGGTATTTATTACCATATTTGAAGAGGATACATGATGACGTTATTCACATATTTGGAATGAGAATTTTAGAGCTAATTTTTGTTTATTAACAATTATTGATAAGTTAATCTTTAAAATTTAGACACCTTCATTATAATGTGTTGAATCATTCAATTTTATAATTTTTAACCATTTACAAAATGGTTTAGGTTGATCATTGTATGGGTTTTTAGAGTTTAATGTCACTACACGATGGTTTGATTATTCAACCATGAACATGTTTTCCAATTAGAATTCTTTTTTTTTGTAGTAAATGATGCATTAATATTTCCTATTATTAATAGGATATTTTAACAATATTCTTGATGTGGTTTTCCCACAATGGAATTTTCATGTATCAACCATTAACATTCAAAGTTCAATTTAAAATTTTGTGGATGAAATTTTTGTAAGGAGGGGATATTGTAACACACAAAGAATTTAGAAATTGATTTAATATAGAATTAATGAAACACTAAGTCTCTAAGAAACACCACTTTTTTATAACCTTTCAAAGTAAACACAATTTTATCATCTTTGTGATTTCAATTTCGAAAAACTGACATACATGATTGTGTTCAGTAAGATATTTAGAGTATGAGAAGACAATCATAATTTTGGTGAATAGTAAATACCCTTATGAATTGTAACATAACCTTATGAATAGTAATGAATATTAAATCATCCAAAAAAATAGATACTTCACCAATGAATGAATAAATACAATTTAGACATCTTAAAAGTGAAAAAATGATTGTAGTATAAGTATTGGTATTTTTTCATGACAAAATTATTTTAATTAAAATTTTATCATTAATATAATAATTTATAATGGAAATTTATTTTCATAAAATTTATTCATGAATTTTTACGTTTTTTTTGTATGGTTATAAATAATTTTATAGGGCCTTGATTAATTTTTCAATGTGTTATAAAACAAGTTATAGTTTAAAGTTGTTTTTTGGAATAATTTATGATTTTATTTAAAAACTAAATTAAATATATTTAGAAAATTAATTTTAAAAATTGGATTTAATTTTTGAAATATCCTCCTTAATAAATGGTTAGGGTGAATTTTATGGATTTTTTAAAATTTTCATATTGTTTATGAACAGTGAAATATGATAAAATACTGTATATAAAAATTATCTGTAAAATACACTGTTTATGACATCATGAATGATGTAATCACATTTGTTTCGAACTCAAATGCACTTTTTAGTATTATGGGTAATGTGAATCAACACTATTGGTTTTCTTGAAAGAAATAATTATATTATGAAT
Source organism: Viscum album (assembly GCA_963277665.1). NCBI lineage: Eukaryota > Viridiplantae > Streptophyta > Magnoliopsida > Santalales > Viscaceae > Viscum > Viscum album. The sequence goes on along the minus strand of CAUJRU010000263.1, from coordinate 559,746 downwards.
AAAATTTTCTAAAATCAATCCACTAATCCACTATAAGAACTTGCAATCACTCCCTCCTCTCTTCAATCCTCAAAAGACATGTTCCATATTTAAATTCTGCTAAAATTTTCTTCCAAGATCCTACACCATACCTAGAATCCCTTGGTCTCATAAAAAGGCCAAATCCTCTCCCTTAAAGAGGCTCTAAATGAAGATTACTTCAAGAGGTAAACACTTGTTTTCATTTCATTCCATTCATGTTCTCTTTTATGTGGTATATATTTCAAGTATTCATACAATTTTCTTATTTTAATATTTTTATGTACTTGTACTATTTTATGGGTATTTTTTTAATTGGTTCCCCCTATCCCCTCAATTTTTAATTTTTTATTAAAACCATGTTGCAATACTGTTAGGCTTTAGTATTTTCATCTCAAAATATCTCTCATTTTCAAGAACTCTTATTATGTTGTTATATTTTCATTGGATTGTGTTAAAATTTTTTATTCTTTATCACCAATATATTCCATAATATTTAATAAAAATTTGATACAAATTTTCTCTATTCATAATATTTTATGAAATTTTATGTGACATCGTTAGGCTGCCGAATTTTCATATGGGATTTGTCAACTTTTCATATATTTTGAGTTCCTTTCTTTTTCATTCCTCTCCCCCTTTCATAAAAATGTTGTTATGAATATAGTATCTGAAATGTAATGGAATTTTTTCATGATAAATTAATAATTCTACATCATCTCTGATTTTTCATTCTTTTATACTAAAAATGAAAACATCATTTCAGATGCGCTAATTTACGAAATTCTAGGATGATGGGTTTTCAATTTCTATTATCATAAAAAATTATTGCCATAAAACCATTGTTATGGATGAAAGAGTCTATAATATATTTTCTATTTCTCATCTATGGTCTGGAATAATTTTGGACATATGGTTTTCATTGATTAAGAAAAATGAGTTCGTGGTGTTCAAAAACCCCCAATTTACAAAAATGGTTGTCATTAAATAATCTATATAATGATTCATCTTCACTCCAAGTATCCAAATGAAATTTACAACTATTTATCCCTCTGGATTTTAAATAGTCACATATATCTTTAATTATGGATTAAAATCCTCATTTTACATGACTCTCCATTTATGTATATATGTATACCAATCATGAACAAACAGACCCGAACAATGAAATCGAACCTCATAACCCATTTAAAAGGAAATGAATGAACATAATAAGGTTATAATAAATAAATTAGATATATAAGAGGTCATTTAAAAAATTTATCAATAGATTTAATTTTGGTATACATGACAATAAGATAAAGTGAATAACACCGTTAGACTTAAGGTAAGGGTTTCCTCATCTCACATCCATTTTGGTGAGACATTCTTTATTGACTAATATTACTTGTGTATGATGTATGTATAATTCCCATTTATGATTCATATAATTTATTTATTTATTATCAAGGTATTCAGTTTATCATTTTATGATTATTAATTTTGGGTCATACGGCTCGATTGATTACAAAGTGATAAGGGATTTCTACACAAACCTCTATTTTAATTCGGGTTACTATTATTGTCTACATACCTCAATTAAATTATTATTTATTCCTATATTCTCCACATAAATTATGTTTTAATGTTAAATATATTTTTACCATCTAGAATCATTCTTTATTTTATGGACCTTTATATGTTTTAAAAGTATGATTAAAAATTTTTTATCCAAATAAACCAACATTATTCAATGGATATTTTTAAATTATTACACTTTTTCAAGAGTACATCAAATTATATTTAAACCAACCATAATTTTTTAAAACCACTAATTTTGTCAGGAAAAATTATCTTGTGTAATTTTTGAATTTAAGAGAACAAACGTGCCTTTCTTCTTTAAAATTTTATTTAATACTTTCCTTAAAATGCTGTAAAATGTTTTATTTCTAATGAATCATTAGAAATCTTTTTACCATATTTCACATCAGTGGGATATCATTTATGCCTAAAATATAATTTCAACGTCTTAGTCTATTATTTTTTGGTATATTCATTTTTACAATCCGATTACCTGGAAAATATAAATGAATTTCCAAATGATGTTTTCTTTAGAAAGTATAAAGGTTTTTTCTCATCTCACATTAACTTTTATGAGAAGTGTACTATCATCAACACTTATATCATTCTAGTGGTGTAAGTAATTACATTTTTAATATCATATCAATTGGCTCCACATTCTCATGATCTTCTAAGGGATTATGATTTGAATTTTTTATGGTGGTATGAGAAAATTTGGTATGTTTAAGGATTTTTCCCTCACATATTTTTCAAAGGTCTTAGTTAAAAGTATCTTCATAAATGTCAAAAAGATTTAGTATTTTACATAATTTAAAATTATCTCTAATGATATAATCCACCATGTTTTATTGAATGGTTTATGATTAGTTTTACTGTGGATGTTCTATCTTGAAAACATTCACCAATTTACCCAGAATTGTTAGTGTTTAGGATTAATGTTTTGGGAATGTTATTTACATTTCACATATTATTTTTAATATTAATTTATACGTTATTTATGCTTATCCTCATTCATATGTGTAATTAATTGGACTTATTATGTGATAGGTGGGGCCTGTTATAGCCCCCTCGATGGATCAGTAGGTCTCATGTGAATAATAGATGTGGACTTGGCTGAGGTCTTTCCCAATATGATATATGGTTTTATCTATGGCCTTAATGATTTTTAGAAATAATAAAAAAGGCCCTAAAGATATATTTTGTAATTTCTAACATATGAATTTCCCTCTTTATAAAGCTATAAATTCATATTTCATGGGGTTATTCAACTAGTAGAATACCCATGATTATGTTTTATTATGGAACAATTTTCACATCTCATATTCTAGCCATTTTATGTCCATGTTTATTTTTTAAGGAATGTGTTTTTAGTTATTCACCATGCATAAGGTTTTTTATGATATCTTTTTTATTATTGATTACACCTATTAAGAATATAAGCACATTCCTTTCTAATGTTTCAATTTATCAAGACATGAAGTGGTTTATAATGAATGACATGCATGGTTAAACTTAAATTCATTGATGTTCCCAATAAAACTTATATGTTCTATTTCTTTTCATGTTGTAATGTTTAACCAATGTTTGTATTTGGTTTTTCAAAACTAGTAAACAACTCGGTCCTTCGGGATTTGATTCCTCGTAATCATTCCAATATATTAAAATAATGAACCGACTCCAGGATTTTGGTGTGGGGGCGTTACACTCCCACTCTCAAATCTTGTCTCGTACATGGCCGTGATGCAATAGTACCAAGAATAATGGAATAGATCAGACTTAGAGATTTTTCATTCTTCGTTCAATTGTGCTTATAGGATACTCCTAAAACAAAGAATCAACATCTTACTCAACCTCCTTGGGATAAAAAGTATGAGATGGGTTGGTATGATAATAGAGATCCTATGAAATGTGGAAGACATAATGTATGAGAAAATACCTCTAAGGTAGTAACAACTGATGGGCTACAAATGTAACTATCTCCATAATATCAAATAGCCCTAGGAAGAATAGTGATATCTTCCTTTGCGTCTGTATCCATGTATTCCCGAGACTGGGAGATATGTATAGGAAAATGTCATCCCAGGACTTAATATCCATAGGTACTCTATGTCAAATGAAAAAGGCCTTATATCTAGAATGATCTATAGATATATGATTCCTAATCATTTGTACATACTCTGATGTGTCTTGCATAAGATGAAGGCCTAGTAGGGATGTATCTCTTGCCTCTAGTAAACATAAGTGTGAACATAATGGCCTACCATACAAGGAATCAAAAGGAGATATATTAACTATCTCTTTAATTCTTTTATTGTAGGATAAATCAATTATATGGATATGATTCTCCCAAGAACCACTAAAATCATGGACGCATTCTCAAAGCATGTCCTCTAAACATATATAATCTATTCTATCTAGAAATTAGTACTGTTGGGAAATTTTGTGTTTAGAAACAACTATATACTGATAGCTCTGTGAAACCCCTTCTTGAACCTTGATGTGATATAAGAATCCATTTTTGAAATGATAGTATGAGGGACCCCATGTAGTTGGATGATCTCACAAACATACAATATTCATTGATCATCAAGTGATAATCTATCCCTAATGGTATGGAAGTGGGATACTTTCATCATTCTATCAATGACAACCCAAATAGTGTTTCTGCCTTGAGGTGACCTTTGTATTGCACCTAAAAAATCCATATCAACATCTTCCAATTTCCATTTTGGAATTAGAAGTTGTTGTAACAAGTTTTCAGGTTGATGGTGCTCCACCATGACCTAATGATAGGTGTAACACCTAGTGATAAAGCATTATATCTAACATTTCATCCAAGGAAACCAATACTGGGGTCACATATCACTATAAATTTTGGAGATTATTGGATGAACATCACATTGAGAATCGTGGGAGTCAAACATCAGTTCATCTCAAATAACTTTAGTATCCTAAACAAGTCCTTGTGTACAAAAATTTTTATCTCTATGAATAGATGAGTCCATAGGAAGTTCATCACTACCAATACTCTCCCTGATAAACAATCTACCATGATATAGAAAATTTAAAATCTTTACCCTGTAATGGAGTGAAGAGGTAACTATCTTGGCTAAGAGACAAGACTTATTATGGATATCATGAAACTCTAGAATGCCTCTCATAAAATAGAAACATCAATTTTCATTAATCATTGGATTCTCACAAATCCTACACCTATATCTTATGACTCAGTGCATTAGCTTCTACATTTTCCTTTATATACATATAGGAAATATCTATATTGAAGGACTAAATATATTCAATCCATATTTAGTATATGATATTCAATCCTTTCTATGTAATGATATATTTCTCTCTAAGGTTGTATTGTTTCCCTAAAAAGTGCTAACCCATTATAAAATGTCTCATGAATCATAAAATGTATAAAAATAGTGCTAGATCAAGGTTGTGTGTTAGGTTATTCCTCTCATGGGAAATCAACAACCAAGATCTATACACAATGAATCTACCCCAATGCATCACCACTAAACCTAGGATGATGCCTGATGCATTATAGTACACTGATTATCCTCTTCTAGGATCAAGAAGAATTAGAATACATCCCAAAACCATCATTCCTTTCATCTCCAAAAAGGATTTATGATACTCTTCTACCCACAATAACTTGACAACCTTCATTCTAATTATTGTAAGTGGTGTTGAAATGTGTGATATGTACAATATGAAATTTATATAATATCTATCTATCCCGAAGAATCTCAGTATATAAAACATGTTATTATTACGCTCTTAGGATTCCAAATCACTCACCTTATTTAGGTCAACAAATACTAATGATTATATGATAATATGACCAAATAAGTTAACATTGTTGATCAATAAGTGTCACATGCCAAGCTAGAACTAAAGATGATTCTATCTTACTATATTCAAAATGATCTTATAATGATTATCATGGTAACTATGAGTGTGAGAATACCCCATGATGACTTCTACACAGACAACTATAAAATAATCTAGATAGATATGGAGAAACATATTAATCAAATCCATGAAAATCAAAGGCGAATTCATAATTAAAAACAAATATAAATTTATACTCATACAAACCCTACCTGTTATGAAAGGATTTATGAGGTAGTTATAAAGTCTTGACACATACCTAATGATATACCTATCTTAGGTTAATCTTTGAGAATAACCCATCAACATGGATTTGGTCAAATAGATAATCTATTAAAGGAAGGGGATACCAATTGTTGACCATAATTTGGTTCAACCGTATATAAAATATGCATAATGAAAGGGACCCATCTGCCTTTATGGAGAAAAGAACTATTAATCCCCCAGAGGAAGTTCTAGGCCATATAAAACCTTTATATTATAGATCCCTCAACTAGAGAATCAACTCCATCAGCTCAGTATGTTCCATCTTATATGAAGGAACATACACTATCAATTCTTTGAATATAAGCTATATCATAAATTATACCTCTCTTAGGAGTTAATCCACAAATATAATCATCACGAAATACATCCCTAAAAGGATCTAATATGGGATTAAATTATGAAATATGATATCCCCACTCCTTTATTAAGAGACATGAAATGTTGAGGGTATCTCTACAAATCCCATGATGCTATGGAATAGTTCTAATGGTTTGAACATTCCACTCACCCTTGTGAAGATAATCACTTCCCTTTTCTTATGTATACAATAACCTATATCAATAAAAATATAAAAATACATTATACATGACCAACCAATCCATTTTGAGAATAGAATTGATGACATTATTCTAGATAACAAAGAGGACCCACAAGAAATGGCAGATTTCTACCTTAATGGTATTGTCCCCACATTGGCTTATTCCCTCTGATGATACACCCAATCGTGTATCCAAGATCATTATACCATATTAAAACCAAATCATAAGAATGAGACATTCCAAAATAGATAAATGGATGACGGATTATTATGAAACTATATTACATAATGAAAACAATCTAGTAGAGGCAACATGAATAATAGCTCATAATGTAGACAATCCATTACTCCGATCCTTAGGTATTAGCCCTATAGAATGAAACTAGCCTATCAATGATCTTGTGTTATAGTTGTATTACCCTAACTATCAGTAATTTTCTAGAAGAACAGATCATAATTATAGATAACATTGTTATAACCCCCTCCTCGACCAGTCTTTCTAATGGCACTCCAACTCCCACAATGATACGATGTAAAAGAATATACCTCTGAAGGGGTAGCTGGTGTAGATCATATTCCACCTATAGTACATTTAAATGTCTAACATAATTTCTAATGATGGCCAATACAACCTCAATCATGAAACTCCATCGAGTCTCTATCATATTGAGGGTTTAGATACCTCTACCGCCCACATTGATGGAAGACAATTGAGTTTTCTGTGTGGCTACTCTAACTTTTACTACTCTCATGCGAAACCCTGAGGGAAATTTTACTACAACCAAAAGACCAAATATAATGCCACATCACCGATCCTATATGACCAACACTATTACCATCCCTCAGGTTTTACTAAGTGATAAGAGCCCGATTAATGATCGTAGAGAAAGTATGCATGTGAAAAAATGATGAAATCAGTACGTATAGCATGTTGAGGACCCTCCTCAATGCTCATATCATAAGAAATATCATCACCAACTAGTGATATGGAAATAACTGTAACATAGTAAAACACACATAATAATCAATGAATGACATATCACTCTACTCTAGATGCATGAACTCTTGGGATTGCTATATCCTCAGTGTATGAGGAATGATATGACCATAGAAATAAATATGAAAATAATCCCATACCATGCCCTGGAGATGAGAATCTTGGGTAATCACATCCCTCCAATTCTTTTTCCATATAACAATGAATACATATATCAAGGAAGACCTTCCACTAGGGAGGCATATCTAAATGTTAAAAAATAGACTGAGTGGCCTCCTTCCAAGACACAAAAGCATGTGGACCTCTATCCCTAGAGAATATGGATGAAGGTTGCCACTGGAACTCATGTGTAAAACATCCATCATAGGTGTTGGTCATGGAGAACCCTTCATAGAAATTATTAGACATATTCAACAATCAAGAAGATGTGGGTCCTTTCTTAGATTAGGTATAACATGTTTTTCCTCAAGTGGTACTTCTAGTAGTAATATTTGTGGGTTAGGGACCACCACATCTTGAGCATGATCATCACCACCGTCTTGGAGCATGACACGAGGTTGTTGGTGGTGGAATAAGTCTACAAATTCCATGTACACACCTCATAACAAGATTGAAATAGATAGATACGCCAGAATAAGTAGAATGTAAGAATAAGGTCCCAATATATTCTACCCCAACTACCAACATATAAAGCTAGGTATTAGAAAGTGTTCTTGTATAAATTGTAGGGGTTCCAAAAAGTGAAGTGTCATCTATGCCATTCCACATCATTTACATACATCCAATTCATTTTATATGTTCAATTTTTTTTTATGTTTCATTTTTTGTAATTTATCTTTAAATTTTTAATGTAAATGCACCTCAATTATTAGTGAATCAGGTCACATTAACCTTATCAATGAAATCAACACCCATTTAATTTCATTTAAATGTCCTGACATACTAAATAACCCATTCCAACCCACGAGGGGCCATGATCCTCAATAATTGATACTAGAAATTACTCAATATCATCAAATAGAATCACATTATTATATACATAAACAAGGTCCACTCAAAAACCACATGAACTATAGGAAAATTAAAGAAGATAAATGAACATATATTGAATGGAGTGTGCATGGAATGTGAATTCTAGGTGCCTATACTGATGAATGATTGATGATCCTTGACCTCATCTAATTGGTCAAAGGATAAAACACAACCCTCAATCACAAAAATAATCATAATTATCATCACACAACATGTGTGTCTTCCAATGATGAAAGATTTTAAAGTGCAATAAGAGAAAAAAAACAAAAATTTATATTTGGTAAACTAGGTATTTACCTTGAATGTGAGTTAGCTTTTCCTAACAATGAATTATAACCAATTTTCATAACATTCCAAACCTCATGTCTACTGTCTTCAAATTCTAATATAAGAAAGGAACTGATCTGATACCACTTTGTGATGCCCTGAACCTAGGTGTCACTCAAAGGTTCCCCTAGCCTGGTTGACCACATGGACATAAGCACATCTCATATAATCCAAGAGGATACCGAACAATAGTAAGGGCCTAGGATGTGTCTGTGGGGAGTCTATGCACTCATTACCAGATTAGAGAACAGTAAAAAACATAATAACTAGTAAAAATTGGTTCATGAAATGAATAGATGGACCAAAATTTAATAGACACTATAACACTATACCAGTAACCATCCATAGTGGAATAAGATAGAATCAATAAATAACTGAAGCAACACATAATTGTACGTAAAGGTCATAAATAGATCACTTACAAAATCTACTGATAATGTATTTTGTGACTCTAATAAACTAGAAAATTGGGATAAATGTAAGAATGATATACAAGCTATTAAAAAGAAGAAAAAAGAAGCAAAAAATAATCCAAACATGCAGAGCCCCAACTAAGTCATCTACTACTTAGCTCCACCCTAATCCAAGCATGTAATATCATGTTTCCAAATCCAGATGTTTCCCCTTATCAACAATTTCATATATGTAATATTCCTTGGTTCCAATGGCAGCTTGGATAGGGTTTGAGATAAATCTCACTAAGACATTACCATAGGGACTATAAACCCCATTCCAAGTAATATAAACTGGCACAGTTTTTATGATTTCATATTTAAAAGTATTGAAATACACTAATTAAAAAATTCAGTACCAACTTCATCCTCTACTGGGAATTTATTTAAACATAAGATCATTTCATTTGTTAATTATGAAACTGTTTATCTAAATGAATAACATAAGGTATAACCCGCACTAACACCATGACATGAGAATAATGATAAATTATCCAATATATAACAAGTCATATTGTAATGGTGAATATAATGAAGATGATCCAAGGTAATAACCAATGAATAGTTGACCGGAGGGGTTGATCCACATCAGTAATATTCTATAGGCTGACTATAAGGGTTCTACATGTAATCCAAGGAGAATCGACCAATGAATTCCATTATATTATGATTTTAATCAAATCCAAGGAATTAATCCATGGTAAAATGGAATAATAAATGACTTTGCCCAATGGGTGTATCCATGGAACCACATGTACAAAAAGTCATACAGAATCCAAGGAGTGTATTCAGGGCATCCTAATGAGGATAATAAAGGTATTATACTATGTCCTGTTGGGTATCCACTAGTATAAAAGGATCTCATTCCAAGGTGGGTATCACCATTCCGAACCGACATCCTCAAATCAAAATAGCATCTACTAGTGGTCATGGAATTAGATAGGGAATATATGGATGGATCGATTCTAACCACTCCTACAATAGTGAGCATGTCCTTATAAAATAGAAACCTTATATATAATTCATTATTTAATTAATGTCATGTAATACTCATGACTTTTAATAAGTCATTTGGTTTGAGCCATTTCCATTCATTAGTGTGACATGAAATAACTTGGAATCCAACCATTTGTTAGTTCATTTAAGTCATAATAAATTTATTAGGTTCACACCTCTAACTTCTATTAGGTATGAAAATGGGTTCTATGGATAGGAAACCAAGACATTCATTTACCTTTAAATCTATCAAGTGATATATAGATATAATTTACAATTACATTTGAGATATATGGATTAATTGAATCAATTGACATAGAAGTGTCATGTAACATATCATATTCAAGGGATAACCATTAAAATTCATAATAAATTTTATTATGAAATGGATTACCATTAATATGGTCAATCCATAGCACACCTGAACATGGTGTAGAAGAACCTAACAAACCACTAAAGTCATGTTTTCGGAAACACCCTACTATGAGTAGAAATCGTTGATGTCTCAACCTTTAATGAAATGATGATAATATATAGAATGGGATATTTAAAATGAGAATGATTATTATAATAAGTACACTTGAATTTAATCGTCCACACCTAATGAAATCAACCAATACAAACTCATTTAATTTATAAAATGAAAAAAACATGGGAGATGAGTCATAGACCGCCTACTTTATGCCAAAATGCCTATTCTCATATAGTATCAGCCTTTAGTTTGGACTTGACTGGAAGATATCTAAAGAACATATCAACACCATGATATAATGAATATCATATTTCATCAAAATAACTCTGTCAAGGATAGTAGAAACAAATAAAAACTTAAAAGGAATCGAGTACCTACCAAATCACATTCAACATGATGAATGGGTATTAAATTATACTTTTCATTGATGCATGGGATAAAAGTCTAAGAAAGAGGGTTTATGAGCTCAAATAGGTATAGAGAGGATCATTATATTCACTTGAATGATCAAAGGAGGAATATATGAGTTTAAATTTTCATTAAGGGCATATTATTAATTTCACCCAAAAAATAGAGGCGGACATTGTTCACACACAATTAGCCAAACCCTATGCTGACCATGCATGAATCATTACTGAAGGAAGATATCCACACGGTTAGTCCACACAGTTATGGAAACTGTACACAAATAGTGTTAATCACCTCTAATGAAAACTGATTACTTTTTACATGGGTGTGCCGACCATAGTGTGTGGTTAGGGAAAACTATGTCTCGTGCTTTATCCCACCTTCCAGCCCCACACAATTAGGAGAGAATGTATAGTCAAGTGTTTTTCACCCCCAATCATTGTTCAATGCTCTAAACAAGCCCAATAAACCCACAAAACCTTAATACCCTCATAGGAAATCCATAGTAGGTCCAAAATATGGGATTATACCATAACTAAAAGGACCCATACTTGAGATAAAAATTGGTTTCTTAACAAGAAGATTGATTTAAATAGTGTGGACTTATTTTTAATCAATAATAGTGATTTCATAATTAATTAAATATTATTTTAAATAT